>CCAG010022601.1:0-11625 GCA_001077435.1 Glossina morsitans morsitans
GCTGGTGTGCCTCTGTGCTAGATGTGTACATACTCTCTTTTCCTTGTTTATTTATGCATGAATTTTATTCTTTTTACTTATTTCCATTTCTCTATTCTTTACTTTTCTTTAAATAGTTTGTAAAAGTTTCTAATAATAATTAGCATAAGATCTCTTCCTAAAAATTTAATGTGCAAATAAATAAAATAAAAACACATTCCAATAAAATAGGGGCTAATATTTGTTCTTACGTTGTCTAGCGGCAATTGACCATGAAGCCGTCATGCGTAAGCTGAATTTCGATGTAGTTTAAAGTAGGTTCAAGTCTTACTAGTTATTAAGTGATTCGGACCCATGTTTATCGACAATCAATCGGACGTCATAAGCTCCTGAGCTAAGCTGAATTTCGATGTAGTTTAAAGTAGGTTCAAGTCTTACTAGTTAGTAAGTGATTCGGACTCATGTTTGTCGACAATCAATCGGACGTCATAAGCTCTCTTTCTTGTCTTTTACTCAACTAGAATCTTCTGTAGCCATTTCGAACACTTTTCAATTTTATACATGCAAGGTCATGCCAGAAATATAAGAGAAGCGACTGCTGTTTAGAAATTCTGCTACTGGGAGCGCAGCTTGAGGCTGAGATTTGTGTATTGGGTATAAAACTCTGGTAAGTTCTTAAGATCTGTAGATATAAGAATCGATAACAGACAGAGGCAGCCAGACGTGCCAAGTAGCGTCATGTTGCCCAGTTTAACTAAAAGATGGGGAAATGTTTGATATTTTATTCTCCATTAGTCTCCATTGCCTTATTTTTTTTTTCTCTCTTTAATAAAAATTTCGTACAAAGCACTTGACATGAAAATAAATAAAATAAAATAAAAAATAAAAACATAACACTAACTTAGCAAAGAAATACTATTTGCTAAGACGAGCGTTTATCTTACATTTGAAGACTATTGCTATTAAATAAATACTAACAAAACCGAAGAAAGGAAAATAGGAAAACGGAAAAATAAAGCAAATACAGAAAAAAATTGCGTAATAGCTGTTACTAGCTTTTTCCTTCTATTTTATCTTACTTCTGGATGGTTAAACTGAATCAGGTCAACAATTTTTCTATTTAGGAAAATCATGCAAAAATACAATTCGAAACATTTCAAGCGCATCGGATAAATAGAAATCTAATGTATAAATATATATGTATTTGTACTTATTTGTAAAGTAACGTAAATAACAAGAACAGTTGTATGTAAGAGAGAAAAACAAAATAAAAGCAAAATTAACTTTCAAACTAACTTTTCTTTTTCTACGTTTTATAGTTTTTCTCAATAAAATAATTAGCATCCTAAGGCGAATACGGAATATTCCTTATTCAAGGAAAGAAAATTGCTTGGACTTATTTTCTTTAAGAAAAGCTTACAACTTTCACCGAAGTTAATAATCAATGATTCATTTCCTTCGCTGGTTATATTGTATGCCTTTTTTATAATGGCATATCGATGTCATTTATTTCCCCCCGTTTGCCTCGACAATTTTCACAGAACTCATAAGTCCAAACGTCTACGTTGAAACAAGGGGCAAGAATCTTTTCGCTGACCGAAGCGTACTGATCGGTTCTCCTTGCTGTTTGAGCTGCTGAAGGCTAAAGAGATATGATAATAAAGTAAACGTTTTTCTTCTATTAAAAGATGGAATGCTAAAATCGCTCCATTGCACTAGGAAGGTCAATCGGTAATCCAAGAAAGAAAAACATATTCGATAGTTTATGGAAGTCAGTATTCATATAATGTTAGTGATGGAAGTCAGTGATTCGAGAACAGTTTAATAAGTTTGTCTGCGTGAGAGTAGGGCAAAATACCCAGTTTAATGTAACAAGGGAAATATAGACGATAAATCCGCAGGGATAAGCAGCGGAAAGATGCAGATGTCAATCGAGCGATGTACGATATTTAGGCTCGCAAAATCTTCGGTTCACCTATTTTTTTTAATTTGCTAGCCCGCGCGCACACAATATTCCTTTCGTTTCATCGCATTATTTTCGTTCTACCTCTTTCTCTCTTTCTTTTCTTCTTTCTCTCTTTCTCATTCTTTGTCTTGTCTTTTCTTATTACTGCGCCACCGACAGCGTCACCGAAGCTTACTCTCTAACTTATATATGATGTCAATTGCCTGGCGCTTTCTAGTCTCTATACATGCTCATCAGCTATTTCGCATCCCGGTACGCTTAATTTCTTAAAAACTTTTGATTATCCTCCCTATATCTCGCTATTTTCTTTTCTTTTTCTTTAGCCAGTCTTCAGTTTAGTTGGTTTTTTCTACCTCCGTATTTATTAGGTTTATTCTGTCCTTCAGTCGCCTACCCAATTACTCTATAATTTCATGCCCCGTTGCTGTCACTCTTATGCATTTAGAAACCGTAGGATTCGTGTTTCCCTAACATTCTTCCCACTTTCTTATCTCGATTCGCAACGCTCTGCCTCCTTTCTTTCTTGCCTATGTGTCTTCTTCCTAATTTCTTCTATTCTATGCTGTACTGTACCATCACTCGGTGTTTGCAATTATTCAAATTCTCTAAACTATCTTTCTGCACCAGTTCTCTCGCTTTTTCCCTCCTTTGCTCTCTACTCTTTGTCCTTACTCACCCCGCTTTACTTTGTTGACTCACGAAAAGACTAAAATTTACTGTCGTAAACTAACTTACAAATGAATTTCGGTTTAATATAATTTCCCACTGCTGCTAAGGAAAATAAATTTTTAAAAACAAGAATGTTCTTCTTTGAACATGGTCTTTATAAAATTTATTTTCTTCAAATAGTTTTTCGAGAAATTAAAAAACAACTTTATGAAATGCTTCATGCAATGCCTGCACTTCGTTCGTTCTGCCCTGTTTTATGAATGTTGTTATTATGCATCACATCTGTGTAATGCTTTTTATTGCAGTTTTATTTCAATTTTTACGCTAAGTTTTAATTAAAATTTAATTTTTGTCTCCTCTTCTCGTTTCTGGAGTTCTTTATAAAAAAAATTCCAATGACATGTCTGAGGACAATGTTAGCAGAACGAAGATCGAGACCATGTAAAATGTAGGTCAGGTATAAGAAAATAAAAAGGCCACACATACTTGCATAAATCAAGATTAAGAAAAATTGAAAAAATTAAGAGAAATAAATAACCAAAAGTTTCGTTTTATCTTAATTTTTAGTCAAACAAAATTTTTCATTTAATTATTAGAAATATTTTAAACATTACTTAAAATTGTCGTGCAATGCATTAGTTTCCAAATACAAAGAACAAATTTTAAAAAATTTTTTCTGTTTAAAAGTGTAAATATTAAATATTCTTAATTCATAATTTACACCACAAAAAACATATGTACTTCATAGGAAATAATTAAATATGCAAAAATTAAATTTAATATTAATTGCTATTGTTATACCACAGTATTTTGTAACTAATATGTTGTTGTGTTGCCCTTACGAATAAGTACTTGTTGTTTTCTCCATGGCATGCACGCCACCAAGCTTCTCAAAGTCGTCGCATCAATCTTCTCCCATTCAAATCATTTTTCAAGTTTAAGTTCCTTAACTGTAGATTACTGCTAAGACTTTAGGAATGTTTTTGTGGAAAGTTGGAGAGAACTTAGAGGACCTCAATTGATTTGAGGACGGTCCCATGGCCAGCCACTCCGGCAATCGAAAAAAATTTTTTCTTAGCCGTCCTTTAAGTTCCTTAACTGTAGAATACTGCTAAGACTTTAGGAATGTTTTGGTGGAAAGTTGGACAGATCTTAAAAGACCTCAATTGATTTGAGGCCTGTCCCATGGCCAGCCACTCCGGCAATTGAAAAAAATTTTTACTAAGCCGTCCTACATGGATGGGGGAATTTTCTTGCTGAAACGTCCAATTATCATATAAGTGTCAAATTGTTTTCTATCAGACCAACATATGCCTCCGCGCCCATTTTTTTAGGTACGATGCATATTTTTAACTTTCCTCGTTCTGCAAATGTAGCCCCTTACCATAAGAAATCACCTGTCGTAGGTACGCTTGTAACACCTTAGCCGAGTATGTTGTACATCTCCCTAATATTTACCATTGGATTTTTCCAAATTAAACTTTTTCTCAACACTAAATGTAATATTTCCGAAATCTTTCTCCCAAAATTTGACTTTCTCGACAAATGCAATGCGAACTCCAATAACCCCAAGTAATAAGACCACGGCTAACGGCAAATGAAGAAGGAAAGACTTGATAAAGAGAGAGGGTATATACATAAAACGAAAAAAATTTACCGATAATTTCTGGAAGTAATAAATAAAACTACATTTGCGCATGGAATTATTTGTCAGACCGTACGTAATTGCAACATTTTCTTGATTGTACATCTGCATGGACATTTTAACGCTTTTTACGTAGTTGGATTACGTTAATAAATTTGTCTCAAAGTCGTCTTTCGTTTTGCCCTCGCATGCTCTCCCTCTCGGTAGAGAGAGTATTAGGTTAAGCTACCGATATGTTATATCCTAAGTTAACACGACAAACGCCGGGTTCGAGGAAACCCGATTTGAAAGTAGCTGTTTTTTCAATCGACTAAAATTCCTCTCTACTAAGAGGTAAAAGGTAAAAGCACAATCGCCCTAAACGTGGCGTAAACGTCCCAAGAAATATAAATTTCTTGTGGGGCGCCTATCGTACCGGCGGGACCGACGGTCTAAACTCGGGCATGAAATTGAGTGGAAATTACTACTCCACAGTATGTGAGTTGTTTTGACATTCAAGCATGCTTCCTAACGTAAATTCCCATCATCGTCTCTTCTCCGTCTTTTTTTTTCATTGGTCCGTTAGTCTCTTTCGTATATTTTCCTGTCCGTTACTACTTTCTTCTTCTTGTTGACATCTTATCCCAGACTTCACTGCCCCATTCTGACAAAACCATAACTCTTATATAATTAAACTACATGATGAAAAAAAGAAATCAAATATGTAAAAAAACACTCATCGGAATTTAGGGCTTCTACGACAACAGGTCTCCCAGATGTCAAGCCAACGGGTTTCCTATTCATTTAGCTTAAGGAAACTTGACTTAAGGAAATCAGTCTCGCTCTTTTATGGCGAGTGTACATTTATTACACTTCGCTCATTTGTATTGTTGTTTGTGCAGAGATGGTGACTTGGGATGGTATATATAGGCATATATAGTTTGTATGAACTTCTTTGCATTAGCTTTGACATAGATATATTTTTAAATCGTTATTTAGCTCGCGTATGTTTCAATTGGTTAGTTGTCGTGTCAAGAGCTGGGGATGTCTAGTTTTTACTTTGCCTTGGCTAATCCAGTTGACATGTTACAAAAAAAAAAATATAAATAAAATAAATAAAGGTACCAATTACGAAGAGATGCATACAACCGCATGTCAATGTTGCTATACTCCTTGTCCGTCCGTTAATTTGTCGCATTATTTGCCTGGCTTACGCCATCGTCGGTTTTCTCTCCTTCATTTGTAGTATGTTCGTTAGTCATAATGTATACTAATTTGTCCGTTACGTCAGTGCAACGTCCTGTATCGTCTAATTAACGCACTCACCACCCACACCACCCCACGAAACCATTGTACTATTCCTCATAACAGACTATTATAATTTTCCTTATTTTTAAATCACACTTTATGTGATGTAAAAAAAAGGCGCGTGTATATATATAAAGAAAGGAACAAGAAACTTAGCTGTGTCATTGTTATCGTTTGATTGCAGCAAGTTAGCAGTGACCTTGGCTTCACAATTGCAGACTGTTGGCTTATTATCTATGTAGTGTTCTACAGAAAGACAATCTTTTTTTCTTCTTTTTATTTAATTTATTTAATTTTTAAATTTATTTAATTTTTAGATTTTTAGTTGTTAAATAACCAAATTTTCAGGAATGGTGTTTTTGAACCGGTTTTAAGTAACAACAATTATCAAAGTTTTTAGTTGTAGAGTAGCAACTGATATATCAAGAACTTGGGACTTTTGTTGGTATAATATAAGTTTTGTCACACAGCTATTGACCAGTTCTAAGTGACTGACACTTGAACCTGTGGCCCTGTTTATATTATTATTATTATTATTATTATTATTATTATTATTATTATAATTTTAGACTAATGAAATAAATTCTTAGACTAAGCAAAAAAGACCTTGAGCACTAGCAACACAGGCTATCGGCTCTAATTTATAAAATTATATTAGATATTGGGCCTAGTAGTTTTAATAAAGTAATATATTGAATTAATATTCTGTTCTGAAACTGATTTTAGCAAGTCCCAAGGGTTTGTAATATACAATCGTACGCCGTAATTAAGAACAAGTCAATAATGAATGAATGAATGAATGACTTGTAAGTCAGATAATACTAAATGAAAAAAGAACTTGTGGGTCGTAATCAAAAAAGACAAATGAGACGCAATATGTAGTGATAAAAGCGACAAGTCAATGGATTGACAATATGATATGTTACTTAATATATGATATACATAATGTCTAGGTATTTATAATATAAAGGTAGAAAAGTATAAGTGAAAAAAAAAAATTTATATATATACGTTAAAAATATTATAAGAAAAAAAAACAAAAAAAAATTTTAAAAATAAAATGTAATGTATTATTAAGAAACCCCAAACAAGTATAAAAATTAAAAACATCAATTGCGCAAAAAGAAGAAAAATTTAAACACAAATGTAAAGTTACCGAGAGGAAAGATGAACTTTAGGGTCTTCGGATTGTTTATGGGTAAATTAGAAAGTAACGTTCGTCCAAAATTACTTTTCTTTTCTCGAATGAGCATTACCTAACCTAACTACAATTCGTAGTGATTAGTGAATAACTTGAGCCTAAATCACACCTACACAACCATAGTTCCAGAGGTGTTTACAAATGAACTCGCCCATGTCAAATACTCCCCCATGTCAGACATTCTAAAATGAATTTTCTCACTCATCTATGCACGACACAAAAAGGAATAGTTAAGCTGAGAAAAACAGTGGCTTGGCAATGACAATATGCTAAAAGATCAACGATTCCAAGCTGTGTTTACCTAGTTCTCGAAGTCATGAGTATACACTCAAAATAAAAGACAACACATTTGCATATAAATCCATCCAAAAATCATTTATACGATAATAGTGACAAATTGTTATGATCACGTAGACTAGCGATGAATAGTTATGGCGCGACATCTCAAAGATATACAATTAATCAATGATATTATCAGATGAAATGGTAGGAAACATTGTGAGTGTCAACCAGATTCCAGACCATATTCAACCAGTTCCACTGACCTGGAACCCGTCTAACACTGTTAAGATGGATCTCACCTTGGGTGCCACTTTTATATAACACTTTCTATATAAATTAATCCGAATATAATTTAAAACCACTTAGATAGCTGTTAGGCATAAGTTTTTTCAAGAAATTACTTGTCGTACAAATGAATGAAGTGAATGTTTTTAACGTTTCCGTTGTTTGAAAGAAGAAAATTAACTAAGATTTTTAAAATTTTTGATTAGTTTTTTCATTGTCGGTAAAAATTATGCATAACTTCATACTTCCTCTATAACCCGGTTATCAACAATTTCCTGTACATTTTTAATGTCCGTCAGTTTATGCACTGAATGAAATTGCGTAAATTATTCATGTCGTAGCTTACTTAACTTTTCGCGATTCACATTTTCCGCATGCAAATTTTAAAACCATTTTCTGTGTTGCATAGTAACATTTATCTTCTTGTCACGGCCACAAGGTTTATACGTGCCACTAAAATATGACAATTTAAATATTCAAAGCGCATATGTATGCAATAGGTACATACATACTTTTGAGAATGAAAAAAAATCATTACTTTTTAGCTGTAACTAAACTAATTTAGCGATCTAACGATTAGACCACCCTAACCTAAGTATAATTGGATTCAAAATTTATTGCATATCTATTGCCAAAGTCTTGTATATATGTAATTTTAATGGATTGACTTTCCATTCAAGATTACCAAAAGTAGGATTGGTGCTAAAAGGGGTTACACATTAATACTCCGTTAGTAATTATATTCACAAAAAGTCCATTGTCCAGATTTTACTGTCAGGCATAGGTAAACTATGAAGCTCTTGTCTTGAAAGCTAAGCATTCACTTTCATTTGCATTCCCACTAAATAAAATCTGAACCACTTGTTCCACCACAAAGCACCACAATGTGCTTTTTATTGTAAAAAGTACTTTATCAAAATAACATATTTTACTGGCTCCATCTATGGCCGGTTGTTTTAATTCGAAAGGCACATTCTTCATTGATGTTCTGTAAAGTCAAAACTCTCCATATATATAAGGACGGAGCCTTTTTGTGCTCACTATGTTTTTACATAATGGATCCAAATTATACAAGTCGCCATGTAAACAAACGTTATGAACGTAGGAAAGCAAAAAATTAAAATGAGCGCAATTCACAATTTTTTGCAACGTATGTGGGTGAACTAGAATAGTACCCACTAGAAACGTCTGTACATGATGTTATGAGCATCAAAGTTATAACGCTGGAGTAGAGACATTTGTATTCACGTGAGCATGCGGTTTCCTTGTAAGCAGTGCAATTTTTATGTTTTAGGGAGAAAACTGATACTTATGCGATGAATTAAATCCTCCTCTGGTCATGGACTCGCTCGCCAATTTGCTCAGAGTTCTTTTGACAAGAAAATCAATAGTTTGCAGTACTTACGTATTTAATAAGCGAGGTTTAGATTTGCACGAACTTTTACATGACTTATATAAACGCGGTTCCTATTACCAGTGTTGTATCAGTATCACATTGCTTCCTTGACATTCATTTGCACAGAATTAGAGGAGTTCTTAGCATAAGGATTTTATTATACGGCAAGTTGTGCACTAATTGACTTACACTACAGAGGGTTGTTCCAAATCAAAAAACAAATCAAGGTTTTATAGATAATTTAGGATAACTATTAATCGTGAATGTGCGCAGGGGGCTGCGTTTTGTGGCTGGCAATCACGCAGAGAGTTGAGTTCCATTAAGATTGAATTTGCCATCCCTGCCAGATGTCAATTGAAAAGCGATGTTAGTCGTTGCTTGCTTAGAGCTAACTTAATATCAATGATCCATTATGTACTACTACGCTTTTTTAAGTTAATACAGGGTCGTGTACCTGAATCGAAGGACATATGAGAATAAAAGGAGGGACGATATTGAAGTCTCACACGTTTACAAAATATACGCGAAACGAATGTGTAAACTGCATATGATATATTCTCATGGATTGAAGACGTACTTTCGGTAATTCATCCTATCTACTATTTTCTGCTTTCCTATTACTACTTAAATGTTTTATTTCAATTCATTAATTATTTAACACTAAACCTACGGACTTTTCATGTATACCTAATCCTACCATGAGCGGTCAAATGACCGCTTCAAAAAAACATATATATCTTAGTGAAGTAGATAGTAAACAAAATATTTCTCTGATGCTACCTCGTCCCCCCATTTTGGAAAAATAGGTTATATGTACATTTTAGGAAAAGTCAATAACCTACATGATGATACAGTAACGTTGTATGCGAAAAATTTTAAACGAAATTTTAAAAACGGTCATTTAACCGCGCATGGTAGGTTTAGTGTTAAAATTATCATCCATATATCAAATTTTAAACTTTATTCAAGGGATTGTTTTAAGCATATATTTTCTTATTTTGCTGATAGAAGGCTTAGCCGTCATCATATTTCTACTTACCTATTAAATAGAAGTTATTGAGAAAGAAATACAAACATATAGCATTTTTACAAATGGTTTTAGAAAGTAACAAGAGTGTTAATGTTGTAACGTAAAATGCCGTTTTGTGATTTTACAGCCCACTTTTGAGATTGAGTTCGTGCCCGTAATTTGCGCTTTTTACTATAATGAAGGTTTTATTGTCAATTCTTAGGAGATATATTTACAAATTATTTATAGGAATTTATATTTAGAAATTTTCTTCGGGCTTTCGCTATTTGAGTATCATGATTCAACCAGAGACAACTAAATGACAAGATGATCCAACATATGTTTGAATATTCGAACTAGAAGATTATTACGGACTTTTTGTGTTTCGTTCTCAAGAACACTGTTGTCTTTCTCACTAACACTGTTAATTAGCTGCAATTTACCAGTTTGCTCTTTTATTCTCATTACTTACTTACACGAGCCAAAATGCCTGTATCAGCTTTTTGGTATTACGTCACATTCTCTCAAACGAATAAATTAATAAGGTTTTCCTTTCTTCGTTTTTCTTTCCTCTACATTAAGCATTTAAAAAGAAAATTATTGCAATTTTCAAACGTCTGTCATTGTCATTACGCTGTAGATTCGTAGGAATTGCTTTGTTTTAGTAATGAATTTCAACTTCTCTTTGTTTAATTCAATGCTAAGCAGTTTTCCCATTTGAGAAAGATTTAAATGACAAATTAATTAAGTTTTAATTAAAAGTTTGCTGCAACAAAGTTTTGCAAAGACGTATTGAGCTTGGGATTTTATTCAATTCTTTACAATTTCGCCCTTTAGCGCTCTCTTAAACAGGCAACATTATAACGTAACAGCATTTGAGATAATTTGTTGTTTTTCCTAAGTCTCTTTTTGTTCAATTCACTTTGTTATCGAAACGTTATTGTGTCTAAACACACCAATATGTTCTAGTTCTTTAGATTGAAATCAAATTTCCCGCATATGCACATACATACATATATAATACAATATGCGAGTATGTAAGTGGACTCGAAGTAGAACAAAAATCCAACAGATAGATGATATTGCTCAAAAATCCAACAGATAGATGATATTGCTAACAAAATTTCATTTGTTTAATGCTAAACTTGACGCACGTATGAAAGGAGCACACACGTATAAAGAAAACCATAGAGAGTAGATTCGTTGTCCAAAAACGTAAAAGATTCCTTCACTCCTCTTCGTTACCGCATAGAATGCAGTGTATCTTAAAGTTCACCCGAATATGCATCAAGAAATATGGATATCTGGGTATATGCATGCATAGAGTTCGACATCAACTAAAACATTTTTGGCACAAAAACCAAATTTCTTTATCATTCCAGAAGTTAGTAAGAGCCAACCTTTTGAGCAGTTCTATATATTTGTTTTAATTAGAAGAAACAGGAAAGATTAATAAAATCATTTATTGTGGATTTTTCTATTCTTCTATTTCTTTTTGTTGTGCTTTTCAGCAGTGGTGTTGTCGAGCCGGAACGCTCCGGAACTTCCGGAACCGGTACTTCCTTTTTGGCCAGGAACGCGTTCCGGAACTAAAAATGATTTCTGATAACGAGAATTTCTAATAAACATTAGAAGAAAAAAATATAAAATTTTAGAAAAGTAAAGATTTCATACATAAATTTTAATGCAAGCGGACCGTACGTTACTCATCCCTGGTATAGTTTATTGCCATACCGAAATGGGCCTGCGACTAATGCTAAGAATTTTTATTATAAATTTGTTGTGAACCAGAATTTCCAGATGTTAGTTTCCAGTATTGGTAGATGTTTTAGCGGATGACAACAAAACAAGGAAAATTCAACCACAAGATCCTGAACATAATCCTATTTGGAATATTTTATATATA
>CCAG010022604.1:0-54161 GCA_001077435.1 Glossina morsitans morsitans
GGTATAAAAGTTTAAAAGTGGGTACGTGAGCTGAAGTTGTGATGAAGTTTTAAATGCAATCCTTATAGGTGCAGATGGGTAAAAACAATTCATCAATAAAGCGTTTTTATTTATTAATATCGCTTTACAATAACGATGAATGTTGCGCCACGTGTGAGTGTGAATGAAAGTTATATCATTTTCCAGGCAGGCTATAGTTATAGCTTTTGATTTATGACCGCTGCAATGCTCTTCTCTTTTGAATCATTGCAACTTTTTTGGAAATTTTTAATAAAATAATTTCTTGAGCATCGCGTGAAAATTGCCGATGGTAACCTTAGTATACTATTTAGCGTATACCTAGCGTATATAAGAGACAAATCAGGGAGTGGAATAAGACAGCAGATCACATTGTTCAGCAGGAAACTAAGTTTCCAGGTTTTTTTGTTTAATAAGAACTTAAAAATTTCAAGGAAAATGCGAACAACGATTTACCCAAATTATTGCTCATTACTAGTTCTCCTATCTTTTAGGAGAAACATGAAGTCCAGGCGAGAAGGCAAAATGCCGAGTTAAAACTGTGCAAAAAAGATGCATTTTTAGAGGTTCGTAAAAGAACTGATACCTCTGCTTGAACAGAGAGTAAGTCATCGATTGTGAACAGAGTTAAGCACAGGGGCAATGTCAGCCGACAATAATACGAATGGTTAGTGCTGTTAAATTCAAATTAATCGATTTTGGTCATTCTAAAAATTCGCGATATTATGATTGTTAGGAAAATGCGACCGTTTTTTAGTCCCGGTTAGATCAGTTGTTGCAAGTAGCTTTCCCTGTTGATTCGGTGGGAGCAAACCATAACCTATCTTACGCACCTCGCTACTGAGTAAGGAGTGCTTGCACCTTATTCTTCGAGATGGCAACTTTATGATAGTCAGGCGGAATTCATGATAAATGAACACGCTCAACTACACGCTCAGACTACTCACAATAAGTGTTAGCAAAGCGAATGTGAAGCTCTTTTGTAACATATTCCTCATCACTTTCTTTGAATGCTTCACAAGTCCAAGCAATGCCTCAAGCGAACCAAATCCTTAGAGAGATTATGGTATGAAATTGTTTTTTTGTTTTCTTCCCAAGTGAGATAATTTTGAGGAAAAACTACAATTAAATTATATTACTTTAGCTTGAAAACAGCTGGGAACTCTGTTTTTAAATACTTTGCACATATACTGCCATCAATCTACCGCAGGCCGCATTTGGCTATTTGCATATGTATGTAAACATGCATTTAAAATAAAAGCACGCATTAATTAATAAATAGCATATACATCTTATTTTTCTTTCCTCTTAATTAAAAATCTGTTAATTTTCGTATCATAAATTAAGTGATTGAATATGAAGATTTTCACTCGCATATAGACGGTTCGATTGAAATCAATTTCATATTTAAACTTTTATAAAATCATTCATACCGTATGTGTGTTATGTATTATTATTAAGTGTGCGTAATAATGAAAATGAATGTTTTACATGAACATTTCTCAAATAATAACCGTTTTCATTCCATCCGTCCTGTTAGCTTAGGAAAGCATCTTGAGTATCACTTACTTTGTATATACTATGTTATGATAATGGCAATAATAGGGTAATAGGCTGCTAAGAACTACGTTTCTATTAAAATTTTATATGATCCCATTTGATTTGGTTTGATTCGTTTTCAATGCCTATGCATTCCGACACACGAATACATAATTATGCACAAAAAGTTGGACGATTCGATTTAAAATCGGAAAAAGAAGAAGAATATGAGAATGTATAAAAATGTTGATGTGTGTTTTTCATTTTATAAATACAGAGACGAAGTCCGAATTTATGGTACACATAATTGTACAAAAATCTCATTGGTTTTCTAGCATCGTTGCGTCGAGTATTTCATGAGACCTAAAGTCTAAACTGTCGGCCAAGCATAGTCCTTGCTTCTTAAATTACTTTGCAACTTTGTGTTGAGTGAGGTGCTAAACGATTCGTTTTGAACTATTTTTGTTGCTTTTTGTGTTTTTTTAATTTGTACCATAAGGCTTAAGTAATAATAAATTCATCGTAAAGCGATTTTTAAACCTGAATAATGAAGTAATTATTAAAATTTAATTGAAATGCGTGTTTTATAATATGTGCACATCTGCATATGTGCCACGTAAGTGTGCAATAGAAATCAATTCATCGGAAAACCTATTTATGTATAAAACTTTTCAATAAAAGTCAATGGTTTGATTTTAACGAATTTTATGTTTGGTGGTAAAGGAACGTAATAGTCTATCATTGTCGTTGCGTTTGCAACATTTTTTCCGAAAACAAGCATAGAGCACTTCATAAAGCAATTTATTCCTAGTCAGTGCGATTTGGGATTTGGTTTAATCGAACCACTCGGCGTTTCGTTATTGCAACTTTACTGTAGGCTGCTGCCTCTGTACGCTGTACTTTTAATAAATTTTCACAGCAATTGTAAGCCTTCAAATCCCACAGAAAGGTTAAACTGCATAAGCTTATGGTAGATTTTTAGAGAGACTTTCACTAACTGCGGCCAATGCGGGCTTCATTGTTCATTCAGATAGTCTTGACATAAATTTTGATCATAACTTATTGTAGGTCACAGGTTATTGACAAAAAAGAACTTTGAATTCGTATTCGCGAGTGTTTTTAGTAATTGCGAAGGCATTTTGCTGGCGGATCGCGCCTACTTTTAGAGTAGATTTGATTACTCAGTTATACGGCATTTACACTAGTGTCGATTTCAGTAATTTCAATCAAATCGTTTCACTTTAAATTACTAGCATTTGTGTTGCTTTCAAACAGATGAAGTGATTTATTTCGTGCTATATATATATGTATATATAAATTCTTCTTGTTTAAACCTACGAACATATAAAGATATGCGCACAAAAAGGACAATTAAAACAAGGCAAAATTAAAAAAGAAAATTATTGATCAGTTAAGGCACAAACAATTTAAACTTCTGTCTGCTCTAGAGGCCGTTTAGGGTGTTTATATCAAATTACATTACATAACTTCGTGACTTCTTTGCATCAAAATGCGTACATATTTTTCTTATACGTTAAGCAAAGTTTATCAATATCGAATATCGATGATTTTTTACCATTTTTCTGGCGCACTCATGTCATCACGTCATCATCTCAGAACGTCGGGAAAAACTCATCTAAAAGTTTTTTGAGCAAAACTTTTCTGTAGTCAATTTTCCGCTATTAGGGGGGTTCTGCAGCATTAAGTGACGAATGCCAAGTCATTAAAGATATATATTTGATTTATTAGTGTGGTGATGGAAGATGGCATCTTTGCTATTGGTTGATTGAGGGCGCTTTACCTCAATTGCGCGATTTAACTCCTGCAATTGTTATCGGCGGGACAATCCATTCCAGCATACAAGGCACAATTTCCTTCTAATCCCTCCCAATGTAAAATATTAGCTTAAGTAGCCTTAGTCCTGGCTTGACCACCATATTTGTAACTTGATGCATCTTGCACTACGATCTTTGTCGCAAATTATGATTCACTTTTCATCGACCTTTATTGGTCCCTTTGACAATGGGATGACTTACTCCCATTTTACAAGCGAATTTCAAAATTCGTTCATTAAGTTTTTCACTGGTAGTTCATATGATCGCGATCATAGAGCTTCACCACCGACGGTTCAAGTCTCAAGTGCGCTAGCGTTTGCTTTTTGGTAAGGGCGCACACGTCAAAACTATAACACATCGATTGGGCTCGCACTTACTAAGTTGCGCACACAACTTTCCTATCCATTCCTCTTTCCTCTCTTCTTTCTTTCCACGTGTACGAAAGATCTTCTAAGTGGTTAATCCACTTTAAAAAAAAAATGTATCCAAACAATGATACTCTTTTCGCATCCAGCCGCAAACAAATGGCTCAAAACTGTTTCGTGGTTAATGTTTAGCTTAGCGATGCCCTAAGACGAAATAAGAGAGATTTTATAAATTTTTTTAAGAATTTAAACATCTCAATCGAAGACCAGAGTCGGGCCTGTCGTTATCGTCGAAATTTCTAAAACAGACCAGAGCGTCCGTTGTTATGTTTAAAAAAAATGTTGAAAATATTGCCGTTACCTTCGATTAAAGTAAAGGCACACCGAAGTTTACATAAAAAAAAATTTACTTATCTGTGTTTATTATTGGGGCATAAAAACTACTTGAGTTGCAAGACTTGCATAAATTTACAGTTGAAACGTTGAAGTTAAAAAGGTGGCCTTCGTTGCCACATAAAGGCTTACTTTTCATGCTAATCATTAGAGAGATAGAAGCTGATCAGAAGGGTAAGCTAACGAGATCCAGACTGAGCACAGGAAATTTGCGTGTCGCATAATTATTGTAGATAAATTTACATAACATTTCCATAACTTACAAAAAATTAGACATGTTTGTCTTATAAAAGTTGAACTTTTCTTACAACAATTATAGGGGTTGAAGTTTAAAATGCGGAGCCATTTCACCTCAATTTTTCATATTCGTTTAATAATAACAACAAATAAAACATCATAGTCAGACTAAGCTGACTGTTAAATACCGAACATCTGTTCGTCTAATACAATTCCTCGGTTAGTTTCAGAAAAATGAACCCTTGAATCCTTGCAAAGATGTGCTTTTCATGGTTAGCCCCCGTATGGGAAGGGATTCAACACCTTGACTCGAAATACTACAATTTAGCAAATTTCATTGTCAGAAGGGAAAATAATACACGATTCAGTCGACTTCCAGTAGCATTTGTCATTGGGCCTGTCAAAATATCTCAAGCAATGCGATCTGTAAGCAACGCACAAAAATATATGGACAAACATTAGACGGACGGACGGCTTTAAATCGATTCAAAAAACAATTATGAATGAAGTGACATGAAGGGGGACCAGGTTGTTGCAAGCCCGGCTAATATGTGGTGGTATATGGCACCAAATGTCTACTCTGCCTTTCCTGCCCGCCAACATTTAAAAACAACTCATGAATTAGAAAGACATCATTTTATGGTTTTCTTTATAGAAAAACGTTACTTTCTGCTTACGTTATAATTTGTTGTACTACTTTATATCGTTTAATTCTAAAGGTTCGGTCACGTTTTGAATAAGTAATAGAGAGAAATACATAAATATCCCACCCATGATTATATTAAATTATAATACGCAATGTATTCAAGATGCGTATGCAATGTTAATTCTCGGAATATTTGATTAATTTGGTAAATTATTAACTTCTCAGTAGTAGTAAAAATAAAACATCGGCAATAATCGTAAATAGACTCTTGCATATCTTATCACGAACATTACCTAAGCAAATTTAATAGAGGTTGACAACTACTACATAAGTTATCGGAAGACATTGGCATTGGCATGTAAACTCTATCATTTAGTCCGCACCGCATACAAACGAAGGATCGGAATATATTCATTTTGTCAAAATATTTGCAAAATCTAGAAGCAAGCTTCAGAGATCCCGTGAAGTGTATATATTCTCGATCAGCATCAAATCTTAAAGCATGCCCGAGTGTCTCTCTACCGGCCCGGCCATCTATGCAAGGTCTGCTTTTCCTGCCCGCAAAATTGAACCTATCGACTTCAAATTTATCAGAAACATCTTGCCGATAGGTTGGTAATGAATGTGGGCCGAATAGATCTGGGAACATGCTTGCAATGCGATATAAGTCAAGAGCACCTCTCTGTTCTGGATTTTTTGCTTATTACTCGCAAATTATAATAGACGCGCGGTGCACATTTCGCCAAATATTCTATAAAAGTAGAAACAATCGGCCACGCCCACTCAATTTTATAGTATATAAAAATTCAGTTTTTTCGCCTTTTTTAGTATTTTTTTTTTAGTATGAAGATGGTGAACATAAAAGATTTAGCAAAAGCCGAATATGCGATATGCAAGTCCCGTTGTCTCTTTGGATGATGTTGGGGAAATAAATAACTGGTACTTGTCACATATATTCTTAAAGAGGTTTGTACAGCGATTTGTGCGAAGGTTGAGCATTGCTGTGGTTTCAGCAAAAGCACTAAAATCAAGTTTTCTTCGCAGAAATCATTATTCAAATCATGAAAATACCGTAATTTCAATAAAATTATGTTGAAATCCATGGGTTCACTATGCTACTATTGAGCGAAATAGTGAGCGGTAGTGAGCGGTAAAACATCACTGAAAAAAGAATTAATAACAATAATGCAACTAACGAACAAAAGAAACAAAAAAAAAAAAAAATTTAGCGAAGATCATTATTCGATAGTTGCTTGTAAAAATTCGAATTTTGTCTCGATAGGTGGCTTTCAAATTGCGGACTTTCCATAATACTAACCTTTTTAAGTCAAACAACAGCGTATTTGAAACCCCTTAGATGGCTTAAAAGAGAAAAGAAAGAAGTAAGGAAAGCGTATTCGGCTGCGACCGAGTCTACCATAAGCGACATCTTCATGGAAAAAAGTAAAAAAATGATATTTCGGTGGTCTAAAAAGCTCGACGAGAGCGATTGCGTATTGAAGGATACTTTCGGAAGGGAAGGGATGTAATTTTCTGCATATCTATAGGTCTCTAAGCATAGTTGGATAGCGAGAGAAAGAGAGAGTGATAAAAAGTATCCCGCTGACCGTTCGCCTAATGAAACTCTGAGTGCGTTCTGCGTAGACCTTAGCTTAGGGAATTGTTTCGATATAACACTAATTTAATATTTCTCCCGTTTGGCAATCGGGCGAAAATTGAAAAGAGATAGAATTGAAAGAAACAAACCCGAGTCTGGGCGCATACATGCTCCTATAATTGTTAAAAAGCAACAACAACGTTTATAATTTCGAAAATTTTGAAATTTACCGACAAGTTCTAATCTTGCAGCAGACGTCTAGGTGTTGTTTAGTAAACCTAACATCCGAAGGATTTCGATCATGTTACTGATGACACTTAACAAGAAGTGTTCTTGCTGTGCTCGCCTGACGTGATGAGTATTTGGAATTTGCCTCAGAAAGAAAATTTCTTAAGTATTTAGTTACGGCTGCTATTCTTTGAGCCCTTTACAAATTCTTTGGTTTATACAAAGACAGAACTCTGCTTTACAGGAGAGTTAGTACTTAAGCTTTCATATTAGAAATTTAATGTCGATTGGATCATATTTTTAACAACTTCTTATTAAACTTACTTAGGATATTCTCGCATTTAATTTAAAGAGATCTCAAATTTGCTATTATTTTCTCTAATGAAAAAAAATATTGATAATATAATAATTTTATAATATCTTAAATAACTTAACAACTCTTGTACAGAGCAATATAATATGTAATCGAATAATTCAAGCAGAAAGTGTTTACAAGCTCTGATAATTTTTTGTACTTGTCCAACAGCACGAACTCTTTGATCAATCAGGCTTCAAAATATGATAGAAATGGAGGAATAAGTAGCGATAGCTAACAACTTATAATGTTTTTACATTACATTTTACACACCAACTGCACCGACAATGGAATAAAACGATGGAAGAGAGGGATTCAAAGTAAAACACATTAAATGCAATTACACAAGAAGCTAACAGCAGACCGGCAACCGTTAGAGTTACATTGTTCATGTTGCCTTCTTTTTTTTATTCCATTTTGATTTTTTTTCAGGAGTGTGAAGATATACTAAAAAAAACTATTGCAGCATTTGAGAGACCTCTAGTTATACATAGTAAATAGAAAGACCGTCTAAAAAGTATTGAGCCTCACGAGCATTTGCATGAACTAATATTTACATCTGATGAATTAAGCTAAGCGTCTCACTAAGCCAAATGTTTTTCAGAATACTTAATATGTAAAAAGTTGTCGAGTCTGAATTTCCGTTTGTTAAATTTTTCAGAATTGTTGCCCACCATTTTCGTGAATAAAGTTTGTACATGCACTGGTCGGACAATCGAATTGCCAAGATTAAGACTAAAGGGAATAAAAGTTACTCTTCATTTTCTTAAAGTTGCATCTAGAACTGAGAACTGCGTTAAAAATTGCTTCAAAAGAAATTAAGCGAATTTCATTAACGCACATAATTGACGCCAGCAAAAGTTGCGCAAAGAAAAAAAAAAAAAGGCTAAAAGCTGCCACTACTCTCTCAACACACACTGGTTGCTGATAGATAAAGATGAGTCTGACAGTGTTAGTGTTAAATAGGCGCGTGTTACCTGCAACAAGTGGTCACGTAAAAAAGTTTTTCTTTAGGGTTTACAGTTTACAGTAAAAACAAAGAACAACTACAGCAACGTCATATCTTTATTAAAATTTCTCATCAGGTATGAAAGGCAGAGCCCTCGCAGTTTTTCCAAATGAATTAAAACCAATGAAGAAGAGTTCTCTGCAAACAAGAGAAAAAAAAAGGAGTGTTTTCAGTTCTTTTTTTTTTTTGTACGTAAGGTAGAGCATGTCAGTTGATGAATTATTTCTTGACTAACTGTTGTTCCAACTATTGCAAAGAAATCTTTATGTTGTTGTTCTTTAAAGCGGGGATAATGTGCGTTAGTCATTTTGCCGTTGACCAAAGGAAATATCAACAATAACCTCCTTCCTCTCATTCTACTTAAAAGGAGATGCTATCATCAGTTTTTTATTTTTTCACTTTATTATGAAGTTTCATTCAAATGGAGTGGAGATGGTTGACTTGAAAAGAGGACTTATTCTATACACTTGGTCTGTGTAAAGAAGGCGAATTTTTTGTTTTCTTTTTTTTGTAAAGGCATGAAAACATAGAAAAAGAAGAAACGCATAAAAGAGGAAAAGGAATACGATTAATAGATTGCCCCGATAGCGTCGAGTAGAGCTGTGTACTAAGCAAAGCCAATAGCCATACTAACCTGTACTCTTTATTAGTTCAGGTAGTCAGGCAAGACTTTAAATAAGCGTCCATCAACTAAGGCTAATTATATGAGTTTTTTTTTTCCTTTTTTTTTTCTTCATTTTATTCTTTTCAATAACTTTTCACTAAGTAATACTTATTCACTTGACATAAGTATAAGTATGAGAGGAGATCTCTCCTTTTCTACATTTGCTGATAACGCAAGTAAAAGTGTTTATAATTATGGAAAATGTATATGGCAGGCATAACACAATGCAATAATATGTACTTAGCAACAACTAAGCGACAACGTAACGTTAAAGGCTAATGGCCACTTAAAAGGAGGTCATTTCGCCCCTTACTTAAATTCTGAACAATCGGATTATAATGCATTAAATATTCTCATACTATCTGCACTATACCGCAATGCTTCCCATTACACAATCTTCCTCATCACCATCGTTATAAGCGTTGGTTAACAAGAGGAGCGGTAGAAAAAAACAAAAAATAAAAAAAATTTAAAGAAGAAATGGTAGTAACAACATTGGTTGTCGTTTAATGTATTTGAAACCCGAACACAGTCTGCGCTGACAACAAAACAAACGACTTTAAATGACTTAACAGAATTGTAAACAATTAAGGATGCAATGGCACGAAAAGAGAAAATACTCACAAGTGTTTTCTGTCGTATTGTATTTATTTATTTATTTATTTATTCTTTTTTTTTTCTTATTGTTGTTTGTTTTTACTTTATCATAAAATTTCGTACATTTAGAGCAAATATTCTCTCTAATTAAGGTTATTAAAATTTCTTTAAACGAACTTCAATTGAATTTTGAAATGTTGACGACTGTCGAAAGAATGCTTTCGTTATCCCGATAATTAATAGTAAAAACACAGCAAGAAGGAATATATATACAATCAAAGACGATACAAAAAAAAAAAGAGGAAAAATTCTGCTCACATTTTTCTTTGCAGTAAAAATCTCTAAACATCCAATAAATATTTGACATTTCGTAAAGTCTTGTAGATTAAAACTGAAAATAAAATTTTCATTACTGCGGTATAATTACTATAAAAGTAAGAGAATATCATTTCTCTCGGTGGTTCAACACAATAAGCCTGTCGCCTGAAAGCTTTGGCAATTCCCCACCAATATGTTGCGACACTCGACAGATAATTTTGCAAATACTCAATTAAGCGAGAATTCCGAATTATTTAGCGTAATTAAATTGAATAATGAATTAAAATTAATTGATGCGATTAAAGTAAACTAAAGTAAACGCTAAATATGAATTATTTGACAGAACAAAAATAAGCTACAAATACGATCAAGTTGGTTGAGCTAAAGCGAATGATAGATTCGCAATACTTGATGGAGTGATAAGCTCAGACTAATTAGGGAAGATCCTTGTAGTAAGAAACCTGCCAGCGAAAGACATCAATGCTGCGTATGTCTCCTTTTGTATTGAGAAGTTTCGACCCAATTATTCTTGTCGACGAAACTATACGCATCGTAGGAATTAGTGATAGCAATTGCAGGATGTGCTTAAAATCAAGCTAAACAAAGAGAGAAGCTTCCCTTTATTTCATTCTAAAATTGTTTTTCTTTGCGCTTCGATAGCGTGCTTTTTCACGTTTATCCGTTTGACCAGTCGAGCAGGTAAGAACCGCGACTAACAAGTGCGTGCTGGGGAGTTTACTTTGGTCGTAGCTATAGTGAGTGCTTAGTTAATGAAGACATAACATTTACCGATTACGGGCACCGCTTTCCTATCTCTTTCTCTCTTGTCACTTCTTTCTGACCCTCACTGTGTTACACGGATAGTGGGCATCCCCTGAGTGGATGGTCACAGCTTTTGTACCCACCAGCGTACGATGGTAATATATTCCTTTTGTCGTAGTGTCTGCAAAAAGCAAAAGGCGTCTTCAGAGAGGATCAAGTGTATATATATATTTTTAATTGGCGTCAAATTCTGAATCAGTATATAGCTATATATGTTCGTCTTTTCGTATGTCCTTTTTTCTTTCGTTTTTTGATACGATAATCAATGTCCTATATATATGTGTAATACAGTGACGGACAAAAAGAAATAAGGAAAGTCAAAGAAATGGGTAGTGAGCGCGCGTTCAACTGCAATTGTTATGTCTTCACCGACTATGTGTGTGGCTGTGTTCTCGCGAACCTCGCGGTCGCAAACGTTAATATATCAAGTTAAAATTTGAGAGGGACATTGGAAATGTTTGTACGCAGCCGCGCCCACAACAAAGCGTAAACTAAAAGCACCTCTATTTCTCTAAGCAAAAATTTGTGCATTTTTACTTCTAAACTATGAAAGGTGGAAGTTTGAAATTTTGTAAATATATCTTGTGAAGCATCTTTTTGCTACTACTACTGCGCTCAAGGTTACAACAGATCCAGTTTTCATCTATTTCACCTTTTAACGTTTAAATTAATTAAACACATTAAAATATAGGAAATTATTTTGTACCTTCAACTCATGAATACGCATTCATTCTCTTTACGCAGAACGCGACCATTCATTATTACAAAATACCAGTTTAAGAACATTTTTTTGAAATGAAATTAGCTTTAATGAATTCCTTTTCGAGCGATCGTTGTAGTAAGCACTCGGGAAGACCTGATAAGCGTTCAGGCTTACAGCAAACCTGTATTCATATCTGCAAAAGTTTGAGAGTTCAAGGGCATGTAGTTTTCGACGACTTAGAATCTCTTCATCATCTGTTACAAGATATGAGAAATATGCTCGCTAAGTAGGGGCATTCCCTTCCCCACAGACCAACTTTAAAGCTTAAGTCTCGTCAAAAATGTGGATTTTGTGTAGTCAGTGAACTCTTGAGATTTTTTTCTTAGTAAGCGAAAAGAGCTTCACCTTATTCCTCCTGCCTTTGGAAAGACTCTTAAGTATAATTGCAATTCATTGATGAGATTATGTCTGCGAAAAGGTCGGTCCCTACTCAACACAAGGAAAATTTTCTTAAAATATGTATCCCACGTAACCCTTAAAATTGTATGAGCAAAACAACAAATATTCTGATACGGCGATAGATTCGCTTACCATCTGATGGTATCTGAGGCGGGATCGCAGCCGTTTTATAATTGCAACGCAGTTGCTTTCTACAAATTTAATGCTCCACTTTTTGCTGGAATCTACAAAATGCGGGAACAAACTTTTCGAGTTGACTCTGCGAGAGTCTGCGTGTTGCAAACAAAACGACAACGTTTCGCTGAAAGTGCCATCTTTCGACTTATTAACCTAACTGACCTTGTAGCTTTAAGAGTTAAATTCGTATCACAATTGAAGGATACTTGTGTAGCGCTTTAATAGGAATTATTTATTACCTTAATATTCCTCTATTAAATGCTGTGAAGAGCCATTCAAGCAATTTATTGTCTACATCCTTATGGTTATTACTTGGGAAATTCTTGAAAGTTTTGTCGTCTTGTTTTCCTCACTAAGAGATATTGCTCTCTATCTCATCCCGTTTTTGACAGAGAGTCAAGGTAAAAAGAAAAACTTTCTTTAGCATTTCATTACATTCACTTTGTTGTTATTGCTGCTTTTGCATCCTGTAATATAAAACACTTAAGTTTACCGTAATTATTAAAGTTTGCATAAAGGCAAAAATAACAACATACACAAAACTTCATTCCCAGTGTCAGTCACTTATTTAGAGTTCGAAGTAAGAAGAAAACATATAGTTTCTCTCCTTTCCATTCCATTTTATCCGATTGTAAAGTGAACGAAGTAATAAATGAATATAAAAGTAAATGTTGTAGATTGAGGAAAGTACATACATACAAACAACTAAGCAATCATCTGAAAGTATAATAAATTGAATCTCTTGCATAAACCATGATAAAGAGGAGAAGAGAGTAAGCGATTGCGTTGCCATAACATAACAAAATAATTTTTGAAAATTTAAAATCATTTGTCGCGAAAGAAAGAGATACTAAACTGATGGATAATAATAATATAAAAATACAACAAATAATGAAAGAATGAATGAACGAAAAGGAAAACACGAAAAAGCTGTCAATTACGAAGATTTCTTACTTGAAAGTTATTCAAAAGAAAAGTTATGTTTTCGCAAGAACTTAGTCGAAATGTAAAGAGACGAAGAAGTACATGACTAATTAATTGCGAGAAAGAGGATAGAAAAAGTTTTTGTAAAACCTGGAACCAGAATAAACATACACTTCAAATCCCAAACAAACGTCTCTCCAATCTATTTATTGTTTCTTAAAACGAACACCCAGTGTACTGACCAATTAATATCGATGAAGACCTAACACCCGATATGCACCAAAGATGGAGTCATATTTTTGATTTTGTATAAAAAAATCAAAATATATTTTAATATTCGGGTGTTTATAAGCAAACGTTCAAATCTTAACGCATAAAACAAATCCTTTTTATAGTCTTCCTACAAAACGACGTAGATGCGTGGTAGCTTTCGTATAAATAAATAACATTTCTAGGCTATAGAAACATTTCCTTTATCAAATTTTATGATAAATTACAACTTCTCTTCTTGTCTGTAAATTGGTACTTTTCGCAGAAGAAGCTGCATAAGCAGCTTCTTTGCATTTTGAGAACCATTGAAACTTCTTTCTCTCGTTTTTGTAACCATCAGTGAGGGATAGAAGGTATATTCATTTCAGTCCAAACATTTGCACACCTAGAAGGAAGCTTTAGAGACTTCAAAAAAACATCAAAATCTGAATGGATTCAAGCCTTTAAGTCCTTTTTATAAGCAGCATAAACAAGCTTCAAGCGCCTACAAATTTGCAGAGGAATTTGGCAGTTACTTATACTTTTGCAAGGAGACGCCTGCAACGTCGACACGCCCATGTGACAAAAGCTTTTATTTTGAAAATAGAAAAAATCAGGCGCGCCAACTCTATATTGTAGAGCACGAAAATTTTGTTCCTTTATTTTTTTATGGTAATGATAATGAGTCAAAAAGATTTGGTTACCGCTGAATATAATTTTTTTCCTCTTTTCTATTTTAAAACTTCATAACGCATAGAAGCAAGTTTCCATGAATCCGGATCAAAAGAGCCAATCATACGATAAAGCCAAGAGACATGTCATATGTCTGTCAACAGTGTTGCCATATACGTGTCAAACCGGAGGATTGAGCGATGTAGCAGCTGATCAAAACCAACCCATATCAGAATTTTACACAGATTGCGGCACACTGAATCCTGTTTCCAAGTGTTACGATTAGACTAACAAATTCAATATTCTTCTTCTACTCTTTTTTTTTTGATGATAAAATATTATGGCAAAAGAAAAACAATTAAATTCGTCGTCATAAATAAAAAACTTTATTTCTTTTCGATTAAATTAACAGAATATAAATTTCTCGTCTCCTTATAATGGAATCATTAATAAAAAAAAAAAAAAAATCGTCGTCAATAAAAAAAAAAAAACTAAATGTAACAAATACGAAAATTATATTCGGTCATGAGCGAATTTTTTACATCATCCACCGTGATCCGTTTTTACACTCTATAATATTGGGAGGGCGCTGTTGGTCTTTTCTATTCTTAGGATACAAGTGAAAGTTTATATAGTGTATGCGTTGTACTATATGAGTAACAAACAAAAGACCTGGAAAACAAAAATTTTTGCATTTCTTTTCACATAGACGTGTGGGCGTTATAAGCATATTCTTTGAAAAGTTCGGGTCATTCGGGAATGGATTTTGCAAATTTTAAAGCGATATTGTCATTTTTGCGAATGTGGAAAAGTTTTCCACAGATACTGCACAGGCGAATGGATGGGCAAGCTTAGGTGCATTCCGGATGTGAAACTGACTAAGAAATTTTGCAATTTATGGGATTTTTGAATTTTGCTTCTGTGCGTTACAAAAGTTTTGAAAAAAAAAAAAATGAAATATATAAATTTAAGTAGGCGCGGCCGATTTTTTCCACTTTTGTATAAGTACTACAGCATCGCCCATACAACGTACGGAGTAATTTAAAAAAAGCCAACTTTTTATTCCTTTTGACGAATACAGATGTCCTCACTTTACGTGATATAGTAGCCTTGTCCTTCGATCACTTTGGCCCATTTTGAATACCAAGTCGATAGCTCCATTTTTTCAATTAAGAATTTGACGCTGATCGAGAATATAAGTAATTTTTGGAGTTTCTGAAGCTTCCTTCTGGCCGTTGCAAGCATTTTCGCTGAAATGAACATACATTTCGTCATACGGTGATGGATATAAAAACGACAAAAAGAAATTTTAATGATTTTCAAAACGAAAAAAAATTTATTTCAAGTTTATTTGAGTATAATTTTCAATTGGTATAACGAAGTCGCTTATGCAGCTTCTTCTTTGCACAGTGGCATTTTAAAGAGAAGAGGTTGTATTCTTTCATAGAAATTGGTAAAGAAATTGTTTCTGTAGCCTAGAAATGCTATTTTAACCGTTTAGTGGTATTAACCAAATACTGACGGACACATCTGCTTCCTAATAGTTTATGAGAAGAACAATTTTTCTTCATTCCTCCTCTCATATCTTTGAGGCACAAACGTAAAATTCGCATAAGTAAAGAAGAAATATCGCATTTGAATTTATTGCTTTTCTCTTTACTTTAATGAAATTATTACGTCTGTACGTTATGCATAAGTACGCCAAAGTGGGTTATGAAAATATTGTATTTTAATATTAAAGGAAACTGTTCTTTGGATTAGCTGTTCGGTTTCCATGGAACAGATACGCGAACACATTTATTATTTTTATTGATTTTCTTTTTTTATTTGCTGCTGCCGTAATCGTATGATTATAGCAACAAAGAAGAAGTGTTTCTACCATGTAAATTTTAAAGGAACACGAACTAAAATGGTCTTTAAGGGTACTCGAAAAAGTCTCCTCATAATATCTTATACGACTTTGCATGGAAAGTAAAAGGAAAGAGCCGCCAATCACTCAATATGATCTGTAACATTAAATCATCACATCGGGATAAAACGGGATAAAATAAGAGACACAAGAAACAGTTTTCTGACCTTTACCTAACCGCACCTATCGCATAATTATGCATTTTGACATCGCTGTCATCTATTGTCAATGGCAAAATACTATTTTGAGAAACCAATTGAATGTGGAAAAGCTCAGTAGGGGGGGAGACAATGTTTTATGAATAATCAGAATGCAAGAGTGTGCAAAAATGTACGCTTCGTTATGCCGATACAAATATACGGAGATCAGGGTCTCCATCTCAGAAGTAAGTAGGTAAGTAACTGTAAGGAATTTCTGAATGAGTTATGCATTCTTCAATGCGTGCGGACGTTCGGGGTGGTATTGAATTTAAATTGCAAACGCGGAGAAGTAGCCTTATGCATTTTGTCTGCCGAAAGTCAAACTGGAAAGGGTCTCGCCTTGCCCAGAGGTTAGCAAGATTCGAACCACACGCAAACCTTCAGCTTTAATCAAGGCCATCCAAAGTAAGGATTGGGGATTGCTGCTAACACAAGTATGTTACCCTATAAGCCTATCAGTTTCATCTATTTAAGGCTCTCGGCAGTGTGTAGGCCTTTATTGAGAGGCGCTATGTCAAGCGAACAGTGGTCATCATACTTACTTTCCTTCAAGTCCTGCCGTTTTCGCAACTTTATGCACTCGCTTGCGAGAGGAAAAGAACAGGGGGTTTTTGAAAAATTATCATATCCAAGTCGAAGAACACTTCCTTTTGCATTGCATACCTTTTGTGCAGTTGCAATATATTCGTTGGGAATGACGATGACCATCCAAGCGCTACTTATAACAATTCCGTCCGAAGAGTAATATTTTTTTCCAATGCTGAGAGTAAAACAAATTGTTTTTCGTTTTTTTCCTTCAATTTATTATTTTTCCTTTATTATTTTTCACTTTTATAATGTATGTTGGTTGATGTTAATAATACAAAAAAATTTGGTGAAAAATTTGGAAAACATTTTTAAACAAAGTAGAAAATGTAACGTGTACACAACTTTTTTAATTATCTAGAATAGAAGTTTTTATATCAAAAATTTTCATTATTTATGATAATACAACGTAATTATGTATAAATTGAACGATATTTTCCTCTTTTTTGATGATATTTAAAAACTTAATCTCCCTTTTTATAAACGTAGCAATAAACAAACAAACAAACAAACAAAGCATTTAAATACAGGAATCTGTGAGCATTTTATGAATTCGTTCAATATAATAATAATAAACTATGCTAATTTACTAAATACATATACAAACTAACGCACGTTGAACATAGAACGGAGATAATTTATGCAAAAATTGTTAAAAAAGATTAAATTAATTGGAATGTTTTAGAAATCCTCTGTTCGCATATTATGCAAACAAGAACAGCAGCAAACGGCAACGGCACAGCTATAGGTGAGTATAGGTGACTACATTTTTTTCCACCTCCGGACTGAACATAACATAATGTACTGTGTGTAGCCGCAAAGAGAGGATATGCATCTAAACACTTAGGATTATGACTATGAAAGCATTTCTATATACAAAAAAACAAAAAGAGAAAGAGAAAGAAGAGGACAAAGAAGAAGAGGGAGAACAAATATTGGAAAAGTTATACACGATCTGAAACGAATCTTGAATACTCACCAATACAAACATCCTTCCATTCTCGTTTTAGTTGCCAATGGTCATTCGCAACTATTATCTCGTCCGACTTTTAGGCTGCCTTGCTAGGATTTAGTATAGACGGCAAATTAGTATATACTAAGCATATTTATTTGCAAACGGCCGCCGACCATGAAATGTTTGCCAATCAGAAAGAAAATTCAGATATTTTTCTCAACTTTTCCAGATGAGTAAAATTAAACGTTGAAATCGACGTCAAGATACCAAGAATACTTATATAGGTTTTATAAGATCATTGCCTACCTTTTTTGATGTTAAAGTGTTTTACTATTATTATGATTATTATCCAGCGAAATAAATTTTAAGATTAAAATCTTAAAACATTAGCATCTAAGGTCGATTTGAACCCACGGATCACGACTGAGTTGCCATTCGAGATCCTTTGCCTGCAGGGCTACTTAGGCAAACATTAAAACAGAATTCACAAAAGCTATGAAAAAAAATGTCGTTAAAAATTCGAACAAGGCCAACGGGACCCGCATTTACGACTTTTAGAGTCCATATTTGCATAAATTTCTTTATTTCATTTTTCATAAAAATGTATGGAAATATTTGATTCTTTTGGAAAAGGTTTCACTCTTCCATCTCAATTTTTATCATTTTTCTAGAGCAGGCGAATGACGAGCAAACATTCAGCGAATTCAGAATCTTACTGAATAATATGAGAGTTTCTTAGATAGAATCCGGAGAGATGTAAATAACACAACAACCTCTTTCAACTTTTAAGGTCTTAACAACTTGGAGAATGGTTCAATTGGGACGTAGATAAGCGAAAGAAGGGAAGGAGGCAAGAGCCAAAAGCGCATAATTCTATTAGTCTGACAAATGTACTCAAATTGTTGAGTTTCTCTTTAAGAATATTAAGTAAGTAAATGAAGAGAAAGGCAAGATTTGTATAATAAATGTACTTTCTTGCAGCGATTCTCGTTATGCATCTGCTCAAAGGTAAACGTTTTTGGGGTCAAATATGTATATATCAAGACATAACCTTGGTGGGGTCGTCTTTGCAATTTTATATATTCTTGAGGTTCGTACTAAAGAGATAAACAAATCACATTGATGTAAACAAAAAATGTGTACAATAAATCTATGAGAGAAGGAATTAACAATTCGGAGGTGCAAAGTAGACTCCATAAAATATTGAAACTCCAAAAAATTAAAGCACGTCATGGGGTTATAAACTGCTGGCCAAGTTTTGCTGTACATATACGGCACCCTCCTCATATTCATTCAATGTCCTGCATGTTTGGCTAGATGTACGTATAGTGTAATTTTTTTTTTTTTTTTTGTTATGTAAAAGGAAAGGGTTAAACGAGATTAGGTGGTATGAGTGGTAAAGTAATTAAAGAGTATAAAACTAAAAGCTTTTATATAGGACTGATTATATAGAAACTATTTTTATAACACGATTATATTAATAATATTAAACAAATTCAGTTCGTTTTTCTAAGCGGACTCCATTGTTGTAAAGGTTTTAGCTATAAATTAAAATTTTTAAAATAACATTGATGAAAATGCAAATTTTTGCAAAATTGCATTACAAAGCCAATCCGGACGTACTCGTTAATAAAGCGCTCTACGAAGAGAAGAAAATATATTATAATAATAATAAAATATATAATTATATTTTGTATGTATGTATAAAGGTATCACAAAAGGGAAAAGATAATTATTTATTAATGACTTTTAGACGAGAATTTCACGCAGTTTTCCAGCAAAAAAAAAAAAAAAAAAATCGATTGATTTTTCTCTTTTAATAACGCTCACGCCATGCTTTATAAAGAGTGACCGGTGGGAAGGTTTACTACTGACGATAAAAGCAGCTGATGTATTTTTTCATTATTGCAATATGTAATATGTGGGGATGCCATTTTTGAGACGAATGCAAATCTTTCCTCGAAATTTCCCAAAAAATGTCTTAAATCAAATTTTCTTGGCCTAAACATTAATTTTTGGCTCTTTCCTAAGCGTCTTTCAATAGGTTTTGTCAAAGTATCGCAACAATTAGTGGATGATTTTTTTTCACTACATAAGAGCTTTATTTTTACTACATACGAGCTGACAACACTCTGTTTTTTTGCCATCTGCCCAGCACCCAACCAATCAGGTTAAATAACTTCGTTTCTTTATAGTATACTTAGCTCTTTCCCTTCGAGCCTGAACTGACAAGCGGAACTGATCAAAGTTCACCAAAGTTTCACCAAAGTTGCGAATTCTTTGTAAGGGGAAAACGCATTGAATTAAATTTATAAAAACGTGGTAGTTATCGTTCTTTCTAAAATTGGAAAAACATAAAATTTGAATGAACACGTTTTGCAAACGATACACGTTTTGATTAATCGCAATAAAACTCTATAATGATTGCATTCCATGATTGCTAAAAGCCCTTAAGAATTCATCAAACTATTGTTCATCAAAAGAACGTTTAGAGAAAGTAATAAACCTTCCCGACTCTCCAAACTCCCCAAAATGGCATAAGAAGGATCACTGAAAATATAGAGCAAATATTTCACAATTAGTAGAACATAAAAGATTCATAGGCAAATCTGCGATAAAAATCATTTTCAATTTCCGAATAAATACATGTGAAGTTTATATGTCCTGCAAAGAAATTTTTTTAATATTTTTTGTTATAAAATTAATTTCTGCAAATAAACGTTAAAAATATACGTATGGTATAAATATATATATATATATATGTATGTATATGAAATTTGTTGAGAGCGGGTCTGAAAAAAAATCAATAATTAATTAATGTGCATGAAAAACCAATTTCGCATGCACACAAGCACGCACACCCATACCGTCGTTCAGAGTTTTCTTGCCGCTGCTTTTGTTGCGTTGACAACCGACGTTACCTGCACATATTGTTCTTTATTTTGCGAACCAAACCAAACCAAAAACCCAACCAAACAACAAACTGCCACACGCGCCAACAGCTATACATAAAATAAAAATCTGCAGAAAAAAAAAAAAAAAGAAAAAAGAAACTGGAAAAAAACAATACATCGCGCAGTGTGTTCTTCTTTTTCATATTCTTAAATAGGGTAACGGATATTTTTCTAAAGGTGGGGAAAAACAGGCCGCAGGTACGATGCAAAAACGACAGAGAGCATTAAACGATTTTCAAAAGCTATAAAGGAAATTTCATCATACAAGAAATCATTTTATGCAGCTTTGCAAGCCTGCGAACGAATCTTGAATACCCGACTACTTATGGTCAACATATCGAAAACTTTTAGCTTTTCTTTAATGTTCAGGTCATGTGCATGAAATATCTATTTTCCAAAAATTTGATAAAAGGTCGATCGAATCAATAAACATAACGTAACTTGAAAATTTATTCTGGAACTATTGCATGCGATCTGCGGTATCTACTAAATTTGATTGACGTGACCATATTTTCGTATATCGCAGTCAACTGACACACAGACACACACACAGGGTATAGCTAAATCGATTCAGAATTTCACATTGAAAGTTTGTAAATACACTTTGATCGCGCTATGCACTTCTAGTCTTTAGAAGCGTACTAACTGCATTTTTAAACTTCACTTCAAGTTCGTAGTTAAACGAAATGAGCTTGAGGAGGAGGATAGAAATGTAGATTTTTCTTAAGTGGTTTGTATAGTTAAAGTGATTTTATGATGTTATTTTCCAGCTTGCTTTCACTTATTTTTCAGTACAAACGCACATACTATTCTTTTCGTAAATTGAAAAACCTCATAATAAGATGAAAATAATTTAAACCTGCTGTGCGAGTAAGTAATGGCAGTAGCAAGAAGGAAACCTTTGGCGATATACGAGGTGTACTGAAAGAAAAAGGTGGCTTTTCAAATTTTCGCGGACTACGTACCTTGGGTTTTTTTTTTTTTTTGCTTTTTTCTTGTTATGTTGGTACACCTGTCCACATACATAGGTTGACATTATCAGTCCTTCCAGATTTTTACTTGGCTTTTAAAAGGTGCAAAGGTTAGACATGCTCCAACTCACTTAAAATTTTGACTGTTGCATTTGGCGAGTCTACTTTGAGCAATGTAAATGTTTATAAGTGGTACAAGGTCATCACAGAGGGCTAAGAAAATTGTAATGACGACGAACGTCCCAGCACTTCAATAACCGATGAAAACGCTGAAGCAGCAAAGAAAATTGTTATAGAACTCTATATATCTTAGAATCGCTATTAGAGAAGTTGCTGAAGACGTCGGTATATCGTTTGGCTCATGCCATGTTCATCGAATGTTTTAGACATCAAACGTAAGGCACAATAACGCATCAACTCACACATCAGTGCTTGTTCGCGAATATTTGACGGAAACCTGCCTCAGTTTGGAGACTGCGACTTTTTCCTGTTCCCAAAACTAATAGGAACAATGAAAGGACAAAGTTTTTCCAAGATTAAGGAGGTAAAGACCGCATCGCTGAAAGAGTTGGCAGAGCTCAAGGCCGCACCAAAAATCGCATATCAGAAGGTCCTCGAGGGTATTGGAAAAAACGCTGGGCGCAAGTGTAAGGGGGATTACTTTGAAGAGCAGAAAGTAAACATAGGTGAAAAGTTACATTTTTTCTTTTTTCGAACACACCTCGTACAGCATGCAAAAGGTTAACCGTAAATTAAAAACATTATTCGAGTTGTCCGATTCTTTCAAGTATTGAATTTGCTTTATTACAAAAATGGATCACCTACGATCACGACGGAAGTGCAAGCTAAATAGAGTCCCTGGTAATTGGTATGTTTTAAATAAATTTATATACGTATGAAAACGATTTGAATAACAACGAAATAAAGACGCTAGGGAAAAATTCATCAATAAACAGTAGACGGAGAGCGCTACTCTATCCGCCTAAGAATTTTATTTATTATTAACAAGCTTAAGTTTGCTAACCTCAGACAAATGCTGTTCGCTTGGCTTGGCAGTTGCGAAAGCCTTCCGAAAATTTTATTTTTAGTGGTTTTCCAGCTTCTCAATCAGTTAAACTTATTTTTTTTATCCCATTTTTTGGAAACATGATCGGAAGGATGAAGGACGGCAGTAATTTTAGATTATAAACAATACGTACAAATTACGAGGAATATAATGCGCGATCATTCTACCTATAACAAGAAGCTTGCTCTTAAAATTGGAATGAAATCTTGAAACCAATCAGTAACAAATGATTGGTTTTTACTGATCCAAATATATAACAATTATTTTTAACTTCTTCTTCTTCTCTTCGTTCCCTTACGTAATGTTGGGCTTTTCTCATAATAACTGAAGATTTCATTCCACACCTTTGGTATCCTATGTACTATAGATCAAGAGATTATTGTTAACATAACAAGTTGGTTTGGATAAAGTGTTTTGTGGGTTAACCTAAAGAGTCTAAAGATTGAAAATAGTGCGCTCAGCTTGCACAAAATACAAAATATCGATGCGGGAAATTTGTATAGGTTTTTCTCTTTTGCTGTGAATTCGCTGCACAACTAACTATACGCAGGTTTTCGTCTCTTAAAGTAATTAATTTTGTCGAGAACGCAAAAAAATAGAATCTGAAGATTAATCCATGTGTGTTCTTTACTCAAAGGCAACCGGAAGTAATCACAATTTCAAAAAATTATGACAGTTGATTTCTAGTCTGCTTAGCGTTCTATGGCGATGAATAGTATTTTCGTTCAAAGAACAAAAAAGAAGCGGTGGAAATGGATTCGAAAATTGGGTTAATTGTTGCTTAAATGCGGAATTTATATATTTGTATGTACATACGATGCTAGCAAGATGGAAGCATGTGTACGCAGATGCATGTACAGTTAATATAATGTGCAAACACTCTTTAAAGGATTACGTTAAGTAAAAAGCAAAGAAAGTACAAAACACAAGTACGTGAAAAAGTTACGTTCGCCTTACACCGACTTAAAAATGCCTGCCAGTTGAGTTGAAGTCTACTTAACGTTTAAAGTAAACTAAAAAATATTGAGTTTAAAAATAAACTTCCATAGGGTTGTTAGTATATACGACTATGGATTAAGTGAATGGTAAATTATAAAAGAAAATTACTTAACATAATCTTTTACTTAACTCAGCTAAAAAGAAGAGAGCGAGTTTAGTCCAGTCACTTTTATGTGACTATACGTAAAAGCTTGTAGCATTGACGATCTTGATCCAATTTCTCCTGAAAGTCCCAAGGTTTTATGTATAGGTATGGAATTATAGAATTTGCGGCACTGTGCTGCGTACCATTACAGAGGTTTTTGCAAAACTTCAGCATGATTGGACATATAAAAATGCCCGAAGGATCGGTTGGGAGCTGTTATGCTAACACGAAAGCAAGTTAAATGAAAGCTTGCAAGACACTTACGCTTAATATTTTTGTATTGTAAGAAATAATGAAAACTGGTTATTAGTTTGCAAATGTAGAGAAAATCAGTCAACGAAACCGTCTGTCCGTTTATATATAAATTGGTATATAATTCCCAATCGATAATCGCCCCAGGTTGAACTAAGAGTAAGAATAAATTCTGTTGAGAAGGCAGCTTACATAATAACTCTAGTACATGCACGACCCACTTCGCTATCGAAATATTCGGTCGGAAAGGAAACTATAAGATGTGCGCATAACGCAAGTCTCGATTTCCTATTCAAAATTTCCCGAGACATATAAGCAATTAGGCGGAAATAGCTTGGTTTTCTTTGCTGCGGAAGACGCCCTTCATATCTGCAATCGATGTATTTAGGTGCCATCGATTGAAAATTCATTTCTACCTTCTGATGTTGATGTTGAGTATAAAAGAAAGCTTTCGAAAGAAGAAAGTTTCTTTTTAAGGTTATTAAGAACGAACATGAAATGTGTACACAAGTGTGTTTTCTTATATGTATCATTATATAAAATACAGCAAACATATAAAGAAGATAAAGTAAATGTTTATAAAGTTTTTTTTTCGGTATAATTTTGAAAAACAATAGAATGAAAGAGAAAGAAACTAAAATATGATTTGCATTGTATGAGAGTAGTGCGGATGGGGAGTGTCTAAGTGCTTGGAGTTAATAAAAAGCAAAAAAGTTTTTATCTTTCGATTCTAAAGCGAAAACTTTATTTTAGATATGAGATTATAAACAGGAAAACATAAGGCTCTGAAATAAGTTCATTGTCGAAGTTAAGAGACTACGAAAGCAACATTTAAGGTAACATTGATATAAGGTCTTGGTTTATGTGGAAGTAACCAACAGAACCAATAAACAAATCGCTCGTCTTCTCTTTATCTTTCTTTCCGTTTTTTCACATTCACTTAATCTGATTGAGTTTTGATGAATCAATCTTCTTTGCAACGAAAACAAAGTATTGAAGTAAATAAAGGAAATTGTAGGATACGCTTATCTTGTTTCCATTGTTTGCCTGAAGAAGGAACGAAACAATTGAACGGAAAAAAAAATCTTTTAAAGAATTTTTTTTTTAAAAAAATTTTTTCTTTTTTTTTTTTCTGTTTAGTGTTACGATAAAAATTCTAAATACAATTAAAATGATTTATTATTGACCACGGAACAGAAAACTTATACAACGACTTGGTGGTGTTGCTTGCCTTTGTGTGGTCAGCTTTTTAGCAAAAGAAAGTTATGTTGTTATTGCTTTTAGTCTTTGCTTCATCTTTTCTTTTTTTAGTTTAAGTCTCGAAAAGTCCATCAATTGCGGAAATTCAACATAAATCTTATTAATTGTTAAAAAACTGTAAAAAATGTAATCAATTTTTATAAGAGGATTAAAAAAGGGGAGTAAAATAGAAGCGAAGACGAAGAAATAAATATGAGAAGAAGTCTTTTTTTTTCTTTTTTTAATGATTTATGAGCTAATTGTGATTAATTACAAAACAACAATTAAAAAAATTATCGACGTTTCGTGTACATTAATAAATTCATTTTATATGGCAATGTTGAGATCTCTTTAAGGCATATGTATGTTTTCTTGATCAGCTTGAAATTTAAAAATCAATTATTTCCGCTTATCTGCCTGTCGGCAAAAGGTGATGTTTGTTAATGTCCTGAAAAACTATAAAAATTGCATTAAGCATTCCGCATCGGCCATAAACGAGGTCACATTGGCTTCGCTCATAATTACATAAATTTAGTGGTTTAGTAGTTTTAGAAAGAAAACAAAAGCTTTCGAATACTCTACAATTTTTATAATTGAATCTCGTCAGGTTTAAATCAACTACTGAGGTTATGTACGTACTATTATTGAAAACTTTCTTTGGCCCATGAACGATATATAATCTCGATCAGCGTTGGATAAGCCTGCAAACAGGCTAAATGATATCAATGCACTGGATATTTGTATATTTTTGCTAAAATTTAATTCAAATATGCTTATGCCCGCCCAGGCATCTAATCTACTCATGATTACATTCACTTTCTGTATAAAAACTTATTAGCTTTTACAAGGTTACCGAAGCGTAATCTATTTACACACATATATAAGTGAATGTGTGTTACACACGCGCGATTATAAAGCAGCGAAACCAATCATTCGTTCGAAATGAAACTTATACATAATATTTGTTTCAGCGGAAGGAAGCCGCGAAATGTTACCACGTGATGGTGCTGTTGTCTAACTTATATCTTATTGAACGGATTGTAACTAAATTTTCATATATATATATAATATTTAATTCTCTAAATATATTACTAATATTAAAATACAATAATTTTCATTTTTATTCGTTACCCGATCATTTCAGACAAATTAAAAGAAGTAAGAATACTGTAGGATGATGCGGTTCACCATTAAATAAGCTGCACCCTGTAGTTATTCATATAACTACTTTTCAAAGGAAGAGAATTGAACGAAAAGATGGTCTGATCAGAAGCATTTTCAACCTTCGCTATTGGACTAACACTTCATCAAAATATTTCAAAAATTACGGCCTATAGGTTAAACACAGGAAAACAAGACGGACAGACCATTCGAATCGACTCAAAAAGTGATTTTGAATCGATCGTCATAACAAAAGGCGGGTTTCTCCCAAGTTCTTCTGCGTATTGCGTACAAGTTGACGATTTGTCAATATAATTTTGTGTTATTATTGAACGAAAAAGAAAAAAAAATGCGAAGAGGACGAACAAATATTGATTAACAAAGTTGACATACTCGGTAACAACGAAACATATGCGCAAATGAACCTGAAAAACAGTAGGCTACGTCGCAACGAATCAAAGAAAATCGGAAGACAAGCAATCGCGTGCAAGTCGAAATGAAGAGTAAGGTACACAAAAAAATGTATCAATGAGGCCAAGAACAGCACAATATAGAAGTGAAACACAGAAACAAACAAATTTGCCAATAAATGAAATTTAAATCAGAAAATTAAAAACGGTTCTATTTACTTCTCTATATATTGTTTTTTAATATGTTTGCAAAGAAGTTAAAGGCTTACTACCAACAGGACGATGTCAATAATGGGTGTAAAACGCTCTTGGTCCCACCAATATTTTATAGCATGTAATTCGTCTTGGAGTAAATCTTGAATGTTTGCTACTTTTATTTAAACTATTGCATATAATAAATTCTTTCCCTATTCCCCTTTTTCGAAGAGAGACATTTTACCAAAGAACTCTCATGCGATAAATATAACATAGGCATCTAGTTCAGTGTAAATTGTAGATTATTCGAAAAAGTTCTTTTTTATACTTAGCCATTAATGAGTGTTTCTACCGAATTTTTAAACCTTTTCAACGATCCTGAGTTGAGAGCGACGATGTCAACGTCCAACTTTGCACCTCAAGTTTTGCAACCATAAGAATTGTAACAACAAATTATGCACGGATAGAGAAGTAAGAAGTAAGGAACTTCTAATCAATCGCTTCTTAAGGACATATATATATATATACATGCAAGTTAGAAAATCTTTTTTTACGAGAAGATATATTGGTTAAGTCGATTTGACGACTTTTATGGCAGGAAATACTTTCTCAAGTATTTATCGAAGGTTCAAACTAACATCTAATACAACTAATTAACTAAATTTATTAAGCAATGACCGTTTTTGGAAGCATTAAGCAGAAAATTTACTGTTAGGATTAAATTTATTTCAAATTTTCTGACAATAAATAAATGTCAGAAATCGAAAAATATACTTAAAAATATCTGTGACGCATAAAATCAGTGAACTTCGATATTTAAATGCTAGATATAACAAACAGAGCTCCTCAAAAAAAAAAGATCCCCTTAAGTAAATGAAAATTTGATTTTTATTTTAATTAATTATAATGGAACCAGTGGCCCGACTAACATCACTTTTCCCTTAATATGAATACATGCATATATGAATTGTGTAAAACATCCGGCTTAACGTAAGTTGTAAGTCGCTCGGAGTATGACTTTCTCCATCTTTATCGCTCGTCGGCGAGTAGAAGTGTATTCAGTTTCGGGTCAAGCTCGGTGTGGAAAGTAACTTTTAGACTTTTCTACCTTTATACCTATAATGATCGATGGTTCGGGACGGACGACAGACTCCCTGCTAACTCAAGTATACCGATAAAGGTTACTGAAGATTATCGAATCTAGCAAAGCCCTCCTAACAAAATATGATGCTACAGTCAACCCAGACTTATAAACATTACAAATTATTTTATTTTATTGACAAACCTATTACAATAGCATCAGTGACTCAAATAAATATAACATCGTATACAGACATCCCACTCTCTGGTTTTGAAAATTATTTCTGCATTTTAAGTAAATGTTATAAATATCTAAGAATCACTTAAGCTTCACTTTGCTTACTTTTAAATTCTTAAAGAAATCTTCGGGAAAACGCTCAACTTTTTAAGGTTAAGGTGTCTTTGTTAAGCGACTAAAGAAAAGTTCGAAATCGATGTGAACGGCTTCCAATCATGGAAACCATGCCGTTTGACTTAACAAGCCCACGGTACGACCTTGAATAGCAAGTTTCGTTAGCTTATGATGCAACTGAGGGCAGGGAACACCAACATTTCCCACTTATCGACGACGAACAAGTAAACTTCATAGATTGCCTATGAAATGCTTTGTTAGAAAAATCAATTTCATATAATGTGCATTTATTGTATTCATCCATCGAAGAGTTTGAAAGGATTTTGAAGTTATTTTCAAATTCTATTAAACTACAATCTTGGAATTCTGAATCGATAAGCTTGGTGGCTCTTGCAAAAAACTGAACGTAAAGTAATCTTATTTCGCGTACTATAGGCCAAATGGGGAAAAAGGGGAAAATGTAAAGGAAACATATTTAGGAAGAAAGAAGAAGGTATGCACGCGAAGATTAATTGTGTTTTCTATATTTAGATTAATTACAAATAGCAAAGAGAGAGAGTAGTCACAGGGATGGAAAAGAGCAATGAGAATAATAAATTGAAAAATCATATTTAATACACACCAGGACTTCCCAAATCAGTGAGATTAGTATTTGATGTGTCCATGGCAGCGGCAAGACCAGTGGCCGTAGTTGCAAGCCGCAACAGCAGGAGACAACATAACTGAAGACCAAATAAACTAATAATGTTTTGGGCAAAATGGCAAACTGTAACGCGATTGTAGTGCCTTAGCTGTTGCTGCTGCTGTTGTTGTGATGATGTTCGATGCCGATGAAATGGACGTTTGGTGTTTTCCTTTCTTGCTCTAAGACAATTTTGACTATTACAACTACTACTATTACTACTACTACTACAGTGCTTGTAGATCTTGTTGTTGTTCTTGCTGTTGATTGTGATACTGTTACAATAGCTCCTGCTGTTAGGGTTTGTTAAAGTGGTCGCTATTGTTGTTGTGGTTGTTCTGTTGCTTATTGAACTATTGTGGTTGTTGTTACTGATACAATGTTGATGAAGGCGTTGATGGTGGTAATGTTGGCGGCGGTGTTGGTGTAGATGCAGATGATGATGCGTCTCTTTCTTTCCATGCTCTGGTTCTTGTTCGTGTTGCTGATAAAGATGAATATGGTTTGTAGTTAAATGTCCCCTGCTGTTGCAGCTGCCACCGTTGTTGTGGTTGCATTTGTAACGTTTGTTACTAACAACATTGTTGTTGCAATTGTTGTCATTGCTAACATTGTGCCCATTGAATTTTTGCAACTTGTTTACTAGTTCAGTTTTTTCAATTCGATGATTAAAAGTATAGTTTGCTGAGCTTTGACTGTTAAAGCCGCAACAAATGCTGTTGCTTTTCTTATTACTATTACTGTTGTTACAGTTTTTCTTGTTGTTGTTGGTATTGCTGTTATTGTTGTCAATGTTGCTTTTAAAGCTTTTGTTTACGTAAAACATCATCGTCATCATTTTCCATTTGGTTTAAGAGTGCATTGATAGCGTAAAAGACATACAACAAGGAATCGTCAATGATGGCGTTTATTATAAGAAGATAATGCACTCAGTTTTTATTGTTGCTGGCCTTGTTATTCAAATCGTCGTCGTTATACGGTATAAAGTATCGATTATTGGTACTATTTTCGAGTTGTTGTTGTTGTTGTTGTTGTTGCTGTTGTTCCTGGTCTTGCTCTTGCTTGAAGTGATAATCTCTTGACTCTGTTCGTATTGTTGTCATTATGCAAAAAGGATGACAAAAATGACGATGACAACGACAATGATGACAACATGACATCGTTTAATTGTGAGAAAAATATACAATAAAATAATAGATCAGTATCAATATCCTTTACTCAATACGAGATTTTACATCTGATGGTGCGGTTAAAAGTTAAACGCACTTACATATATTTTTATGTATAATGTTCAGCATTTTTGTACTTTTTTCTTTTCTTTTAATTTATCAAAGTTTTTTAATCGTTTTCTTTACGGGAGTGTATATGCGATGCGTACGCAAGTAAAACCTTTAAGGAAATGAGCGAAAGTCATTTAAACACCGCGTTCAACACTACATATGTCAGTCAATTCCGTTAAAATTAACGAAATATTACATATATATGCATATATATATATATACATATATATATATATATATATATATACATATATGTACACTGCTTATTATTCCTTTTTCACTTCGAATGTTGATGTCTTTATGCTTTTTGTTTATGCGCCCGAATGTTGTCGCTCTCTTGTCCGTGCTATTCTGTGTTCCTATTAGCACCAACAGCAAAAACAATTGTTGTTCTCTAAATCCAACTAGCGATCAGTAGGAGACATTATGGTTTGTTATGTGTTTGTTTACGTTCAGTTTTCCTGCAACGCATTGTTGTTTACTTTTATTTTACATTTATTTATTTAGTTATTTACAATCAAAAATTGTACGTTTCGTTATTTTTCACTGCGGTTTCTATTTGTTTTTCTCATGCGCGTGCGAGTGTGTCTCTTTTCGTTTTGTTGTTTTATTTCAAATGTTAAACAATAACACCATATCAATCCATCAATATCTTTATTTAAATTTTTTGTTGCCGTGAATTTTTTTTTTTTTTTTATTATATTTAAAGTTGAAGTAAATGTTGATTTTTTCTTTATAGTAGTTAATGTGTTCCGTTGCGAAGTAAATTTATTCAATGACAATAATTGTTGTCCCCTAAGTATTTCTGTAAGAAAAACAAAAGCAAAAAAGAAGAGAAAATAAATATAAAAATATTTTAAAATTTCTTTACTGTAATTACTTAAAATTCATTGTTGATTTTTATGCAATTTTTTTTTTAAGGACTAGAAAATAAGCTTTGAAAAGGATTTTCCTTTTTTTTTTTTTAAATAAACTTTTGCAAAGTGTTTGCATATGTAAGAGTATTTGTGCAACATTTGATGTTAAATAAAAATATATATAAAAGTTAGAAAGTCACTTTCGTCTTTAGAGCGAACGAAAATATGTTTAATAAGCCAAGTGATATTTTTGCGCCGAATTGTATTTCAATGTTTGGATGGTATCCGGCATTTGCATCAAATTTCGACAATGAATATAACCTGTTAATTATTTATTTATTTAGTTATTTATTATTTATTTATTCGGGTAAAGCAAAGAAGCCTAAAGTTACTTATTTTATCGTTACATTCTACATTCATACATATTCGGTATCTATTCATATTATGGTAATTCACTTTTTTATGGTAAACAGTATAATTCGCATTAAGATGAGTAGATTAGTAACATTTTGGTTCGGCTAACCGAATCAGAAACGGACAATAAATGATAACAATCGTTAGTGCTTTTGCAAACAACTAAGTAAAACAGGCGATGATGTTACACCATCAAGAGGAAACTCCAAGTGCAAATCTCTGCTTATAAAGAATTGAAAGTTTAATCAGTTTCAACGGATTGTGGACGCAGATTACGACTGTAGTGTTCGGCCCTAATCCTTCTAAGGCAAATAAAGAAATGATATTAACATTTTTTTAGTTATTTTTTTTTAATTTTAACTGTGACCTTTATGCAGAAAAAGTTCGGCGCAAAGTCTAAGATTATTTTTTAAATGTTTGCGATCGTGGTAGCCTTAGTAAGCGAGAATGAATTGTCTTCGGAAAGTCGAGTTTAAAGCTTAGATGCTCGGTTTTTATCGAATGACAATAATAAAGCCGATTGGGTGGCTTTCCCTTTATGGTGATTGTAATAATAAAGAAATCATTATTCACGATATGTAACTCGAGTGAGACAAACGATATTTCGCAGGTAAAATCATTATTAAGCTCACCCTGCGTTAACCAAGCAATTCCAGGGAATTTCGTTAGTAGCTTGTAGTAGCGATATAGTGACCCAGGTATTCCTAGTAGACCTATAAAGAAAAACATATGTTTTGCAGGCTCAACTTTATACATCAACGTAGCCTGTGTTCAGAGTGATACACAGTGATACCTTTACAGGCAAACGCTTCTCTAACATTTCGCGACATAATTGTTGCTCTTTGTGCGATTACGAAAATAAGTAAAGGTGCGTACAATCGAAATGGTGTAGAATGTATGGGGGTCGGCGTAGATCATGATATTTTTACTTATTTTTCTTATTAATCTGTTGCTTATTTCTCTACGACTTGATTAGCACTGTTTAACAACGACCTTCGCATGTAATTTTATCTTCAACGTTAATGGGTTGAAAAGGAAAAATACGTCATAAACTCATGAAAACATGTACATGAAGTGCGGAGAAAATAGGACAACGGAAAGCGATTCTCGTTTACGTACTTTCAATCTAATGTATTTCTGGTCGGTCAATCAGTGCAGACAACGATCTAATAAATAAAAAAACATGAGTTACTCATCTGTTGGAAACGTATTGGAAAGCTTTAAAAGCGCTATTTTCCTTATGAATCACCAACTCGCGATTTCATTGTAGTGTTATGTTAACTTAAACAATTTAGAGTTTTTCGCTGGGGAGATTCGACCATTTTTTTTTTTTTTTTTTTTTTAATATAAACAATCACTCAACTTACGTTTCCCTATTCGTGTAACACGGCGTTGATCAGAAAGAAGTGAAGAAAGGGAAAAGGGGGGGAGGGGCGGTGGTGGTGGTGGTGGTAGCCTTATGCCATGCCCAATCGGTAAGTGCTATGCCTTTATCGATTACGCGCTCACCATAACTATGACTAAAGTAAACTCTACTGCACTGAGATTTGAATCCTTGACAGTGAGTTGGGATTCCTACCTGTTCGGCTACTCTTGCGGATAATTGGATTTAAGATGAGTACAGCAATTCCTTTTTTTATCGCAGACAACGAGTTCTGTTATATTGTTTTGCGTTATTCGTGAGAATCAGGCCATTATGTTACGTACACTTTTCATGCTATTCAAATAGTAACATTGAAAATGGCTTCACAACCCATAATACCTATTTTAACCATGAACGACCAATTTATTACATGACTAACAGTCCTTATGAGTGGTACACTTTTTTTGTTGATTAATCATTGAAAATGTATGAAAAGATGAAGTACAATGTATAAGCTTGTGTCAAGTTGATTAGATCTTGAAAACAATGAACAGTGGAGTATAGTTAAGTTTTTCCATTATCTTCATGTAATTAGTGTACAGTGTAGAGATATTTACGGCTGAGTGATTAGTAATTACATATATTTTATGTCCCACACAATTTTCTATAATCATACGTATAAAGATGATTACTAAATAATAATTATTTTTTTTTTTTTTTTTTTTAATAAAATATTTACGAAAAATATAAAGAAAATTTATTTGGTTAATAATGGCACTTCATCAAGTCGGGCTCTCTCAAGTGCCTATAAACATATAAGTACCTGTGCATATAATTACTTATACATATGCAAATATTTGGATGAATATATATATACCTATGTAAATGTGTATAATAACTACACAGTAAACACTTTGATCGCAATAACTTTTGACGACCTTGTTCAAAGCTATTAAATATTTTTAACACTTTGTAAAAAACCGATGCACGTAAGTGTATGAAGGTATACTAAATTGACCAAATCGTTTGTTAATTTCGAAGAAATGATATAGGATTTTCAGAAAATCGTAAAAACAAAGTGTAGCATATCTGCTTGTTCCGCTCTTTTTTCGATACAACAATCCCGTGATTTGTTACAAATACTTTCCATGATTTTCATTTTGAAAATCTGAAAATTTTTCTGATCTATCTACAAGCGATTCTTAAATAGTTTACCTAAATATGTACAACTCAACGTGAAGACTTATGTTTGACTAATGAAGCCTTGATAAATATTCGAATTGAATTTCACATCTACACCTATTGTAATATGTCGGTTGTGTGCGTGCGCGTGTGTAGACAAAATTATTTCAAATTTTTTTTTTCTTTGCAATACGGATCATTATATGAATCGATTAGTTCCACGTTTTCACCCTCAGTTTTCGAAACGTTGACCATCCTACGTCTGAACTTTATTCACTTTGTTTCTATATACCTTGTCCTTCTTCTCAGCCCCGACTTGTTTGCGTATTTCAATATTTCTTAGGTGACTTAAGCGAGAACAGTATCCGAAATTCGTTTCACGATAAATATTTTCCATCTCTCTTATTGGTTTTGTAAATAAAACTTAATAGTATAACAAGTTTATAAGAGTTTTTTGCGGTTATTTGCTGTCGTTGTTGTAGTTATCTGTCGTTTTTCAACCAAATAAATGTGATGGTTATTATTTTTGTGGTTCACCTCAAGCAAACTAACTAACTTCGATAAATGAATTTATTATATGAATAAAAATGTAGTTTGTCGAGATAATAACATTTGAAAATTAATGTTTTGTTGCTGCTGTTCCCTCTCTTTCTCTTTTCCTCTCTCCCTCACTCTCTGAGTCGCTGCAGCCAATAGAGTTGATGCCAAGGAATGCTAAAGTATTTGTCTTGCTGTCTGTTGTACAATATAAATAATAGATAGCATAATTTTCAAAATGTGGTTCATTTTAAATAAATTTTTCGAAAAATATTTTTATTATAATAAATGGAAAACTATTATAAATAATAAAAAATGAGTTATAGAGAAAGGAGTTGTTCAACACTTTCTTTTTTACGAATTATTAGGGCAAACGAACGCACTTAACTAACTAACTAACTATTGAAAAGTATTTGATTATAAAAATTACTTCACCAATATGTTACTACACGCTGTTCAAACGTTGATAAATGTTTGTAAAACTAGAAAGAAATTTATCAAAGGCTGCTGTTGTTGAAGGAGCTGAAGATTGATTTGTTGTGTACATTAACACACATATTACTATAAATTGCTTGTAGAAGATATATATGTATACATAAGCATATCGGGTAACGCAGCATGAACAACAGTAAGGAATAGAAGTCTGCATACACTTTTCAATATTACTACAGTAGCAAAGATTACATTTTTCTTACGCCAGCAAACTTTAATATCCTCCTAATTAGGCAAAAATGTCTAGAGTTGCAACACAATTAGGTTTTACTAATGACACGACGATCAAGGTTTACTTCAAATTTCAGTCGATCACTCAAAGCAAAGTTAACATGTCGAGTTTTATATATCATGAATATCCATCCCTTTGAATCGATTCATTTTAAAATCATCCTACTGCCAAGCGAATCATGATCTTCCGAGAAGAAAAAAATCCCTACATTAGCAATGAAGTTTCCTATTTAAATGCAAGGGAGAGTTCTCCTTTTACGTACAAAGGATCATTCAAGGGCGTATTTTATATATAAAATCATTAACCTGCCTGCGTAAATGCTTTCCACCAGCGATGCCGCATGTTTAGCATCTGAGATTTGACTTCAGTGCCTTGATTTTGAATCAAAATCGTTGGCGATGAGTTTTACTTTTAAGACTTAAGACCTTCGCGAAAAATGATTGAGTTGCCTAATCTATCAACTCAAAATCTCACATGAAATGTGGACTATTTAGTTTCCTTCTTTCTAAAGAAAGTAAAGTCGAGATCAGATTAGCAGCTAACTTTTGCTTAAGATTTTATGACCATTACATGTAAGGTGTGCAAGACGAAAGAGCTGAACTATTGAGAAAGGAGTTGGATGAGCAGCGTCCTTGATTTGACACTTGGTTAGACATAGATATATGAAGCTTTCTGGGTTTTGATATCACGAATGTGATTTCTTAAATTGGGGCAAACAAAAAACATTGCCGCATAGCTTGTTGTTGTTGATTGGCTTTATTAAACACATTGGCTAACAAAAAAACACGGCATGAAGAACAAACATAATGAGACAATCGCAAAAAGTTCACACAAACATGAAGAGATCTCATGTGTTCGAAACAGATTCTCTCAAGCTTAATGTTTGTAAGCTGCAGACGTCAGGAAAGTATACTTCCCCTTGTAAGGCTTGAAAAGGAAACCGAAGGTAATTGCGAGAAATATTTTAATTTTAATTATAAAATTTTCGAATACGATGTTCATTGCGAAACTCCGTTGACGAGCAAAACACTTTTGACAACGTCTGTGTAAAGTCATGCTGCCGATGATATAGAAATTTTTGATTTAAAGAAAAAAAAGCAAGAAATTGAAACTTGTCTCTAGACTTTAATGGTTCAAGATATGCATTCATTCGCTTCGTTTTGTCAAACGTTAACACAGCTCGATTTTTTGTTTACAAATTTTTATTTTATTTTATTAGTTTAACGAGAAAACTGAAACCTAAACAATCACATTCGAAGAATTATCCTCAGCATGAATGGATTCATGTGTACTGTATGTGCACAAATGTGGATATGTTGTAGTTGCTGTAAACATATATATATATATATATATTCTATTTGTTTTTTATTTATTTATTTATATTTTTTATTTCGGTCTATCTTATGAAACATTTATTTAAAGTAACCGGCAATCAATTTTAAAATGTTTATCACATTTTGGTGGCAGTGATGCAGACACATATGGTACATATGCATGTAGATAGGTCGCTTTAACAGCAGGGTCCATTACATAAAAACTTCTACTGCGCGTTCGCTGTCACATACGTTTCTCTATTTCAAATAGCTGTTAGTTTTGTTTGTTATTGTTATTTATTTTAAATCTACGCGCATATCTTTGAGTTTGAAAGAAGGCAACAAAAAAATTAAAAATAAAAGAAAAAGAAAAGAAAAAAGAGAAAAACGAATCTAAAAAGTTTCTTTCGATTTATGGCGACTTTTAGTTGCCAGTCAGAGCGAGTAAATAGATGCTTGAATATAAACACAAAGAATCTTTAGTAGGAAATCAGTTCACACTTATAGATGGGATTATGTAACATTGTTGGGCACAGGGTTGGCTTTTTGCGTTTAGGTGCGTACGGGGTGGAATATTTATTATTGGTCAGAATTTCCTTTTTGTCTTTGCTCAAAAAGCAAACATCTCTACTGAGCTAACATCCTAACATTCCTAATATTTATAAGAATAGTACAATTTTTTGTCCAAGCATGTGAAACAATTTTTTAGATTGGATACTTGGTCAGCGAATGCGTTGTGTGGAAATCAGCTAAAGGCTTTGATAGACGAACTGAATCGATATAATATCGTTTAACCTCTCTAGGAACAAATATGTTATATAAGGTTCCCGACATAAAATGAAGAGCAGAACATTTATATTCTTCTTCTTCTGTAAACCAAAATAAATCCGTATTTAAATTAAAGAACTTAAGACAATCAATCAAGTAAGTAAATCTTTAACTCTGCCTTTTTATAACCTACTAATATGGCTCTAAAGTTTGCGGTCGAAATTTTGTATTACCCTTCCATGCTTTCGGCTTTAAGAGTTGATTAGACCCGCAAAGGAACGCACAACGTTTGCATTCTCTAACAGAAATTTCCTCATAATAGCTGCATAGTTTGGCGAGAAGCTTATTAAATGCTGAAAAACGGGAAAAGATTTAAAATTCAATTTTTGTACTTTAGATGCAGGAACTTAGTGGTATCTCTTCAGCAATTTGAAGCACTTTGTTTTCCATAGTTTATTGCAAACTTTATAAAAAATGTAGTTTACTTCTTTTCGCTTTTATGATGACTATAAAAAACAAACAGAAAACGCATTGTCGGTACGTAAAGACTCCAAACGTGCGCTTGCAGCATTTTTCTGATTTCTTATTTATTTATTTTTCTTTCTTTTTTTTTTTTTTGCTTTTTCTCGTCTATAAATTATAGGGTTTTTTTTTTTTTTTCTATCATTACTGTTTGTATCTGAGAGCACTACTAATACGTATGTTCCTTGCTTACATGGCATCAAAACAGAAAATGATGTAAGTTCTTTACAAACTTTGTAACGCACATGTGTAAGCAACGCAAATATGACATAACATAACCTGTACGTTTCCGTCTATCTCCCGAATTCGAATTTTGAGACAAAAAACTAGAAGTCAGATCAAAATATTCATTCTTCAGATAATCGGTTTTTTCTTTTCCTTTTTTTTTTTTACAGGAAATAAAAGAGATTCAAACACAAGCAAAGTGCTTATGCGCACCTAGACTTGGGAAAAAATTTCTTGAAATTTCGTATTGACAGTCTAGAAGAGGAGCATTTCTAAAAAGCTTGATATGCAGTTACATGTTGAAGATAAAAATTTCCAAATTTCTTTATTTTGCATTTTTACTATTCCCACAGGCCTGCTACACATATGCAGGTTCATGTGAAAAAGATTTTTCCTTCTTTTTCGTTTTTTTAAATTAAATAACGGGTATCCAAGAATCGTCCTGAGGCGTGCATAGCTTTTTCACTTGCTCTTTGTTTATAGTTTCAATTCTCAAGAAACGAACGCGTAAATATGCGTTCCAAGGAACATCGTTTTTCCGTTCTCTCCCGTCGCCTTGTGTGAATGTCGTTGCTTCTCCTATACTTGAAATTTTGTTTTCTTATGCTATCGCAGCAGCATTGAAAGTACTTTAACGCATATTTTTCGTACATTTAGTTTTCTTTGTTTTTTATTTTAGTTTATTTTCTTGAATTGTCGAACACAGTTGTTGTTGTACTTTACTGTTCAATGCTGTTTAGCTACGCTGATAAATTGAGTTCAAGTTAAAACATAGAAAAAAGCTGTAGTTAACGTTTAAAGAAATTTAGGTGTTCCATGCAATGTACGATTACATACGTATACATACGTGACAAACACACGTATGCACAAGTAAGGTATCACAGTGGGTGCGCAACGTAAGAGGAATTGGGTCATTAAGCCAAACAAATTAATGGCATCAAGATAAGAAACAATTTTAAAATTCTCAAATAATTTTATAAGCAATAAATTTGATTGACATTTTGTTATTGTTTGTTGTTGTCGTTGTCATATGTTGCGAATTCTGCTATATAATGGCAGAAATTAACTGTCGCAAATTATCGCAAAAAGAATATGATAGATTGGATTGGAACATGAATAGATTTACCTAAGCATTCTCGAAATACCAAAGGAATGAAAGGAATCAATTCCTTCCTTTTCTTCCGCTTGCAACTGCGAACTAAATTGTATTCCACAGATTAAGAAAAAAAAAAAACAAATCTCTTCTTGCAGCATTTTCCCTTTCAATATTTAGCAATCGTTCGGACTTTAAGTGTTACCATAAGAGATTCACTCATTGCGTCTGCTTTACCATTAACCAAGTGTTGGGGAAAAATGAGGAAGGATTGTGTTACATAGCATAAATGATTGAAACCACATATATCGAATATTGTTGTGTTGTGTCAACTAATCCTTTTTTTCTTTTACTCGAATTATTAACATCGTATTTAAATTTTAAAGCTTACTGTAAAAATATATTTTATAATAAATGACCTCGTAACGTCACGGTTGAAGCACGATTGAACACAAAAAGCATAAATAACTATTTGAAATTTTATATTTTTCCACTTCATTATTTAAATTTGATCACATCGCTATCAGCAAAAGCATTGAAAAAAAAAAATGAAAAATGAAAAAAAAACTGAAAAACAATAAAAATCTACAACAACATTTATCTTACCGCAATTCGAGCATATATATACAAGTATTTGTGCTTATGTGAACACACTCAATCACACACACACACAAATACACACACACACACATACAATTTGTTTAAGTGATATGAACACTGAGTGCTCGATAAGTAAAGGTGAGTACACTTAGTACACTACAAATGCTTTGTGGGTAAGTTAAGCAATATCTGCGGGCGCGTGCATGTGTGTGTGTGTGTGTGTGTGTATGTGCGTGTATTTTTGGATATGTATGCTTATAACTTTTCAATAGAAGTCAACCGAAATCAATGCATTTGCTTTGCTGGCTGCCATTGTGCCGAAAATAGAACTCTTCTTCTCCGATTGCCTCGAAACAGAAAACTAGAATCAGAAGAATACATAATTCCCCTCTCAAGCATCTTGCTTGGTCTTACCATCTCCTCCACTATAAAATCATTCTTTTCTTATTACGCCTTGTTTCATTTGTTGTTGCTGCTTAAAGATTGCGGATGATTCTTATCTTCTTATTTTTACAGTTCTGTACAATAGATAGAAAGGAAAGGGAACTACAGAAAAGAGTGAGAGAGCGAAAGAGAAGAATAAAGAATTTCTATTATAGATGATTTATTTGCATTTGTCAGTGATATATGCTAATGTTTTTTAATACAAAGGTAATGTTATCGCTCGTAAAGAAAAAGAGCGTCGATAGTAAGATGATATGCATACATGCAAGCACACAAGCAGCGGCTGATGAAAAAGAAAAATAAGCTTCGTCTTAAGGTGACTCTTGAATACTCTTCACCTTTAAAGTTGTTCCTTAGTACATCAGCAGACCATATTAGCAGAGAACTTGTCCTCTGGAAAATATTTACATTGGATTTAGAAAAAAAAATTTCCTATATATAGCTTGGACCGTTTTAAGTATATTTTCATTTGTATCAAAAGTTAGTTGATAGGCGCTCGTTGTTTATTTATGGGGGAAAGTGAGAAACAAACAGACAAGGGAAATAGTGTGTCTACATTGAAGGTGAATCCATTGATTTCGTTAAATCATTTCACGTGAAATCACTGCCGTTTACAATGCACTCAAATCGTTATGCGCATTAATTTCAGAATATGAACTTATGTTCCAAATAGTAATAAAATTCAAATAAAAAAGCAAAGGGAATGCGCATATTACGAAAATAATCATGGTAACATCAACGATGGATGAATTTTACAAGGCATCGAATTGATAGCGCACCTGTTTGCAATACTGCCATAGGTTTATCAGACACAAAAGCTGAATTAAATTCACGGAATGAAACATAATTTCGCTGAAATGTAAATTTTTTGTTAATTTTATTATGATAGGCAAGTAAAAGTGAATGTAGTATTTTTATACTTTACACTAAACGGTATACCTAGACTTGAGATAGATCTATCTTTCAGTCTACCGATCGATTCAGGAAGTGATCCTAAGTTTGTCTGTCCGCCTGTCTATCTTTTTTGCTTGCCTTCAGTCTCCAAGCCGCAATTTTTCAGATAGTTTCATGAAATTTTGTACACCGACGTGTTTTGGTTGAAGAGCCAAAAAAATGTATTCTTCCCATTACTTGTAAGTGAATTATATACATTTTCAAGGCCACTATCTTGACTCCAAAATGCTTGTTCCAAGTTTCGAATTTCTTTCTTCAGTTTGTATGATTTCCAAATTTTCAACAATAGAATATGGACGGATGGACGAACACTTGTATATGTATAACAATTGTAATTTATCAGATAATCGTCTTGGGATGTTACAAACGCAATCACAAACTAGTATATTTCCTTTTTTTGTACTATCTCTTGAATTGCAGAAATTCAATCACGGAGATGTAGTTGCTCGTTAGAAAATAAGTTGAACACAAAAATGTAAGCGAAGCATTCTTAGGTGTTGTTTTTACAGGGATTGAGTGATTTTATTTCTTTTAGTTCATGAAGATGAAATAAAATCCGGTTTCGTTGTATAGATTGCATATATATACATATTTAAAAATTATCATATTTTTTTTTTTGCCATACTTATGTTATATTTGTATGTAAATATAAAAGTGCTTCTCTGTGCCTGTATCTCATTTGTATTTATCATATCGTTCTTTACAAATACTCCGGGGTAATATGAGTATGTGTTTGCATAATGAATATCAAGGCAAGGAATCTTATTTAATTTGTTTCTTTTTCATTTCTAGTTTGAAAGGCAAACTGATAACGACCGACCCTTTTCTGTGGCTCTCTTTCCCAGTATTATATTTAACAAACGAAGCAAATGAGAATCATTTACGATTTGTTTCCATAGATAACAAATTTTTTTTGTTTTTTACTCATTTTCTATTTACATTTTTTTTTTTCGTAGCCGACAAAAAAAAACCTCAAATAATTTTTCTTTCTGTTATTGTTTCTGGTGACATTTGTTGCATATTTGTGGTCGATTCTCAAAAAAAAAAAGGAAAAAGGTCAAATTTTATGAAACGTCAAAGGTTTTCTTTTCTCATTTTTCAGTTTTTGTTTCTTAGCTTTTCTTTTTTTATCAATGATGCCGATGTTCTCGCTGTTGTTTCAGTGATAATTGTATGTTTACACATTGTTTCATGTATGCCTAAAATACTTTCGGGGTTTTAGGTCTAATGAATATGATAATATTATTTTGATGACTCAACGGACTAATTGCAGCTTTAAAAAATATATAAAAATAATTTTAATTAATTTAACCAAAAAAAAAAAGAACAGAATTGTAAGAAAAAGAATTTTAACATTTCTAAGTAATTAAGGAAACTTTTACACCGAAGTCATTATGCCTAGTTTTTGTAGTGTGTCAGAGACACTTTGTATTGTGTTGAAGGAATATCTGTATAAAGCAACACATATTAGGGCACGTAACGCTGCTATGTAACCATGTCTACTCGTAACCCTAACTAAAATAATAGTGTTTTTATGATGAATCATATCGCCATGTCATAGTCAGCAAAGAACACCGTATCTTAAACAAGAAGAAACTAATCACAATTTTCGACAGGGATGCGTTGCAATGCATATCATTTCCGAACCGTAACCGCTGTATCACATTTGATAAATTCTCTCACAGCTATAGACTCTGAAACAAAGTTCATTATATAAGCATAAAAAGCCCTTCAAGATAACAAAAGATTTATTCGTTCATGCAAGCTCTGCGTCTAAACATGAGTCATGGAATTGTTGATAAGACGGAAAGCATTTTTTGCTGATATTATTTTCGGATTTATTGTATATTGTATGCAAAAACAAGTAAACAAATATATTCGGTTACGACCGAAGCTTTTATACATCATCGTTATTCTATAAAAGATTAAAAAAAAAAGAAAAATATAAATTTGCGTACTCCATAATATTGGGTGGGCATTGCTGAATTTTTCTATTCTTGAAGAATTTCGTAGAAATTCATATCGCGTATCTGTTGAAGTTAACGAGCAACGAGCAAAAGACACGGAGAACGAAGGTGTTCTCAGTTTCGGTTGTACAGACGTGTGGGCGTTGTCCTCGTGTTCATTAAAGGCCAATTTCAACCTTCTATGCAAATTTATAGCCGATATCTTCATTTTGTCGAATAGGAGAATGTTTACCAAAGATATTCCACAGTTAGGCAGGCGGACGAACGGATGGACATGCTGAACTGCAACTGTAAATGTATATGTATGTTTTTATTGAGTTTTTGAAGCTTGTTTCTGCGCGTTATCCAGGTATTCAAAAAGTTTAATTTAAGGGTATTATAATATTGGGTAGGCGTGGTCCGTTAAGCGGTGCCCAAAGCACCTCGAGAAAAATTTTCGATTTTATTATTCTTCATGTATCTCCGCCATAAAAAGCTGAAATCTTGCTATTCATAGGAATTTTCATATAGAATGGGATGCAAAGAACAGAGCCACGTATTTCAAACCAATTCCAGATCCAGTTAATTTCTATGTGAAATTTTTCTTATGCACCGAATTTCATCATAAAATATTAAAAAATCGATCTTTTTGACATATAAGGGTTTGTTTTTCCTGAGAACCTCTATATGGGCCGGGTCCAAAGTATAGACTTACTTGATACAAATTTGATATAGTTTCGTTTTATACCAAATTACCCTCATGGGCCATTTTCGTCACAAAATATCAAGAATTAGACGTTTGCCAAATAAACGCTTATTTTCCATAAGACACCTTAATAGATCTACGTGGTCCACATTCGGCAAAATTAATGAAATGAAATTTTTATTGAAAATTGCAATTTTTTTTATTGGAAGGTTAAGTTTTCGTAAGTAAAATTATATAGGAAGGGTTTAAATAATTGCTCTACCCGATCCAAATTTTTCATATGAAGTTAACTTAGAATACCGACTATCAGCAAGTTTTCTAGAGGCGTTTTTAAAATTGCAATTTTCTTTCATGTAACAACTTTTTAACGTAGGGCGTTTTATGGGCCGCAATCCGATCCAAGCTCAATAGAGCTCGTCCTTGGGAAAAAGACATCCGTATCAAATTTTGTCGAAATATCTGAAAAATTGCAGGTAGAATAAAATAACACATGGACGGATAGACAAGCTAAATTAGATTCAGAAAATTATTGCTAATCCAACCTCCCTTCCATCCTTCCATTCTTCTGAATGTTGGACGCGTTCGCACAATCTTAAGGAAGGGTGTAAATATTCTAATTTCAATGATAATTACCCTTTGAGATAAGCGAACATCGCTTGTTTTTGAATATCATTCTTATTAGATCGGGTCTGAGAACTCCATAGTGCTTGTGTTTATTTCCAAGTTTCTATTTTTACATTCCTATATATGCTCAAAATAATGTGGAGCCTGAGCTCTTTTTGTAATTGATAGCTTGATTAATAAACTTAAAAAACATTAACAACGTTTTAATTAAATTTAATTAAATAAAAATCATCTTCATACTATTTGATAGAAGTGAATCTATTAGATGAAAGCTTTTACTATTACTCATTTCCCTTTTCATTACCATCACTGCGCTTCGTACGCTTTCCAAAGAAATTTCGTTACATAACCCGATTTTACATTAACAACTTTCCTCCTCCGCACGTTGTTTGTTACTCAACTTTTGCTAGAGATTGAATCAATAAATTTATTTTTTTAACGAATTTAAAAGTTTTTCATCCACTTTTTTCGTTTTGCACAGTCATTATTTGTTAACAGTACTAAAAAAGTTAGTAGCAGCAACAGCTACAGCTACAGCAACAGCAACAACAGTAATAAATGTGGAAGTTCATCTATGTGTGTACATATATGTAAGTATATGATATTATGATTTATTTCCTCGAAAAAATATTAACGGATATTAATATCATGTAGAAGTGTGCAAAATACATACAAATACGAAAGTACAAACAACTCAGTGACTTGCACACACTTGTGCACATTTTATTACATAGTTGATGCTTTAATCAAATATTGATGTCAGCTGAGCGAAAAAGAAGGACATATCCACAGACACGCACTTATTCATACAAATGTAAAATAAAAAAATTTTTACTTTACCGTTCTCTATGGCATAATACTATAATATACTAGTAGACTGGCCTACATACACGCATTTGTTTTGCGTTAGTGTAAGTATTTGCAATTCTCTTAATAGGACTATCTATACACAAATTTACATTTATCTGTCAGAGTATTTGTTTTTTCTTTTATTTCTTATTTTTTTGTTTCTTTTATTTCTTCTTTTTTTTTTTTTTTTTTTCTTTTTTTGTTTTGCTTCATGTAAATGTTGGATACACGCCAACAACGTATGCCAGCGACTATATATATTCATATTAAATAAAGGTTTTGATCTAAACTTGATGAACTTGTGCTGGTTAGTTACTATGGTAGTAGTAGTTATAGTTCGTAGGTATGTGTGCAAATATAAAAGGCAAATATTGAGAAGTGAATGAACTTAAACTAACATAAATTTATATTTTTTCTGTTTTTATTATATAAACAAAACAGTTGAGTATAAAACTGGATCAAAGTTTTTTTGAAAGGAATTCGTTGAAACAATTCGTTATTTTAGCAAAAAGCAGAGTATGCAGCAAATATGTGATCACGTAATTTTTAAATGGTGGAATTGGATTTGCCAAAAATGCGATAATAAGATAATATTTGAATGACTTCCTCATGGAATGCCCCTCACTTTTATGCTCATCAATGAAGAAGAACGATATGCAAGATATTCTATTCGTTTTGTAACATATCTCTAATACATAACGTAATCTAATGAAGGATAAGTTTGCGCAAGATGCCGCATTCGTTTAAACCTGTACATTCGTACGTCCTTTCAGTACGGGTTTATTTTGCTAATAAATTAACTTCACGAACAGTCGAGATTGGCACGTCAGTGCGCTTATAGTTTTTAAAAGTCTGGAAAAGAAACACTTAGAAAAGGAAAAGTGATATAATGAAACTAGTTACTGAGTAAAGTACGGTACAGAGGCAATCACATAACAAACAAGAAACCCTACTATACGTTTACTACCGGACCAAGTAATGGTTTGCGGTAATTTTTTTCAAGAGTACTTTGATATTATCTACTCTTACATATAATTTATTTGCATCCGCAAGTCGAATGCTTACTAATTACGTCATTTCATTTGAGGCAGATAAAAAAAATCGGGCCAATTTCCATTCTGTAGGACAGCCTTTGACGACTTAAACATTTCTGTGTGTCACTCGAAATCCTTACAAAAGAACAAACAAAATATGAACAAATTTCAGTTATTTCCATTAGTCAGCTGTTATGTGTAATCAATATCGAGAAGAAGTTCTTCTTGAATTTTATCATGATATCACCCTTCATCAATCCACTTGTACGCTTATAATGAGAAACAAGTAAAAACATTAAACACCCTAAGCCACTTCGCTTAAAACAGTTATTTTCTATAAGAAATTTTTAAAAAAACGGCGTTATATAGAAAGTGATCGAAACAGTGATCCAAGTCAATCCATTTTCCCCATTGGGCATCGTTGTACCATAATTCTTCAATATATCTCCGAAGACACATAAAAATACATTGGCAGACATCAGACGGACAGAAAGTCAAACTTACATTTCAAAGAATGATTCCGAATCGATCGGTATAATAAAAAGTGAGTCCTTCTAATTGTTGTATACATCCACATATAAACTTAATATACAGTTGGTACCATAAGTTGTGCCATAAGTAGTGTAGAGTGTAAAAAAACTATTTAAAATGATTGATGTTCAAGATGCCATACAAAGTAATTACCTCTTTGTTTGCAACGCACCTAAGGATACTAATCAAGTGCTTTGAATAATAGAAACAGCAGCAAAGAGCAGAAGAACGTTCATATAATCGTACACATAACAGAAAAGCGACATTTGCTTTAAAATTTCCCGATGCAATTGAAATATGTCATCCGCTACTTGACAAATGCATAAAATGGATACTCAACGTCCATTTTCTCCCTTGACCTTGTTTAATACATTAACGCGTAGCTAATTGCTTCACTTTTTTATTTTTGCTTCATTTGTTTACTAAAAAGGACGTACGCTTGGAAGTGTTTGAATAATTTCCTTAAATCTGAAACAGGAGATATAAGTTATTTATCTAAATTTTCTGAAATTTCTTTAAACTTTTGAAAAATTCAATATTTCTTATCACATGACCAATGAATTTTGAATATCCTTGACCTTTTAGACATCTTTCGATAATTTTTGCGTTCCAATTTTAAAATTGTAGTTGAAAACTTTGAAATCTGAATTTGTAATGTGATCGGATAAACCAATAGAACTCGTGCCTCACTCCAGAGAAAACGAAGCAATTTTCATACATTTATCGTAATAGCACGAACACTTGGTTTCGCTTGCTTTACAATTTCCCATAGTAGGGATAGGAAATATATACGACAACAATAAGCACGCGATTCTTGATCAATTACCCTTCGTTCACGGATGGTTAATCGAACACCTTTGTCTAAAGTCGAGTAAAGTCGAGTTGAAACAGAGAGCGAAGATTTCTGATTTCTCCTTTCATCTCGTTTTGAAACTAAACTCTAGAGTTTATATAGTCCACCCCCGACGGTAAAGACACCAAAACAACTTCGAATTTTTTGAATAGATCAAATATGTTATTACGAGATATTCCCTTTCGTTCTATGAGTTTTCCACAGGTCGTCTTCTGGTCATAGCGATTTAGATGGTAACACTGGATCTACCAATAAATTTTACGTCTGGGAAGTTCAATCCACTTTTTTTCCCTAGTAAAGGTATGAAGCAAAAATGACTCAAAATGACTTTGTATTGTTAGAGAAAAAAATAATGCTGTCGATAGGCGTGTTTTTTTTTTGCAAACTGTTCTGTTGCTTGAAACTTGTGTAGTTATGAGTTGAAAATGTTCGCCAAATATCAATAAGAGAAAATGGTACGAATAAGGTGCTTTCATAGTAGCTACGTGGACAACTAAGATCATCTATTAGTAAATTCCGGTTTCGGATTTACATACCTGGTAAATTTTTTGATGTATTTCGTTTTCATGTTTTGTTAATCAGTGAATTTTTATTAATCTTTTCATTTACTACCCAGCAGCGTAAAGCGCCTTTATTTTGCGACACCACAAGTTCGCTTTAATAACTTTCCCAGTATTTTGGGAAATTTCATTTTCACAATAATTAGTCAATTTTAAATTTATTTGATCAATTTTGTGACAGGAATCTATTCATCGAAGATTTCAATCGAATATTAATTTAAAATTAAAAAAAATGACTTGTCGGCTATTGTTCTATTCACTAGATTCATCATTGTTTGCTTCACCGATATAAATTAATGGTTACTCACTGAGTATAATTCGTCATCGATTTTCTATCCGACTCTACGGTTTCATTCATTTCAAGTACAAGAAATCCCTTCCTATGTGACATAACAATTAAAACGTTTAGGACTACGAGGCTCTTCTTACAATTTAAAAATAATAATAACAACAACCTTAAGCAAAAATCGTAGAAAAAAAAAAACTTTGTGAGTCTAACAGAAAAAAAATAGAAAAAATTAAACAAAAATAAAGGGATAAAAGAAATTGTGCTTCTTTGACAAGAATTCCAATTTGAATTTTTTGAAAGTTTGTATTGCTAGACTAAAGGATTGAATTAAACTGCTATCGTGAGCTAGATTAAGGATGCGAGATAAAACTGTTCCCTAATAACATATATCGTAAGGAATTTATCCCCTAAGGCGTATGATTAACCTCGAAGTTGTTGTCTGCTTTTATTTTAGTCATACGTAAGGGATACCTCCGACCAAATTAAATCTTGAAAACGGTTTTTAATAATTTTTAAAACTCAAAATGATTTCTTTTATCGAGCAAGACGTGTACTTTTGCTACAAAAAAAAAAAAAAAAAAAATACAATATAAACGATAAAATACTAAGCTAATGTTCAAGTTGGCGATATTATTAGCTACAAATTTCATCATTGCCAACCAAAAACATGACCGCACTTAACGTACGCCTCACAGATGCCGCAAGTTATAAAAACTTACGATTACGCAAATCATTTTTGATTTCCATTTAACCAACTGATTGACGATTCATTCACTTCAAACTTTATACAATCAGATGAAATTTCTTCTTGCCACAAAACGACCGATTAACGCGAAACGAAAGCCCGCAAACAAAAAAAAAGCAAATAAGAAAATCATTCGGCCATGACCGAATCTTTTATACCCATCACCGTTATCCTAAGCAAGACAAAAAAAAAGAGAAAGAACTAAATTTTCATGCCGTATAATATGGAGTCGGCGCGGCTGATTTTGCCTATTCTCAAAATAAGAGTTTTCGTCGCGTAGGTGTGCGGTCCTTGTAGGCATGTCCTTTGAAAAGTTTAGGTCACTTCCAAATTCGTTCGCAAATCTCGTTATCTTCATTTTCGCTAACAGCAGAACGGTTACCATAGTAGACATGTTCAGGTGCACTTCAGATTTGAAACTGGCCTGGAGTTTATATACTTTATGGGACTTTTGAAGCTTTTCTCTGCGCATTGTAAAGATATTGAAAAAAAATTACATTTTCATATACTATAACATTGGGCAGCATTTGAGTGGGCAATTTCTCCCATTCTTGGACAGGCATAATAGCAGCGGCCTTATGCGTTTTTGCCGTTACCTACTGTAATTAATGAGTAATGAGCAAAAAAACATTTTTTATTGCTTTTCAAAAACAGAGATGTCCGCACTCTACGTGGTACTGTAAGTGTGCGCTTTGACCGACTTGACCCATTTTCAATAATAAGCTGCGCGCAAGAACTACCAATGTTTCTACCGTATTTGAAATGGATAGCGTAATCTTTACAAAAGATATTACACCGACTGACACACGGACATGCCTAAATCGATTTAGAATTTGATGGTGATTAAGAATATATATATATCTTGTAGGGCCCCTGCACCTTCCCTCTGGGCGCTACAAATGTTTTGACAAACTGAATATACTCCCCACCCTTCAGGAGTGGGTATAAAAATAGGATGCAAAATATGGTTGTCATTAACTCATAATGCATGGCGGATATCGATCGAGAATTTGACACAATTTGTCAGAAATAATTAATAGCTCGCTACAATAGCGGCCAGAGGTAAATTAATAATGCCACAGTTTAATGAAAGCATAAGAATTTTCATATGTTTCCTCAATTTTGTTGTTTCTTTTATTTTCTGTTTGATTTACTAAGTAATTTTTATTTTCTTTCGTTTTCGTTCTTCGTTAAGTCTTCATAAGGTGTTTATTGAAATATTGTAAAATATTTGCAGAGAAATAACATTTTACTACGTGATAGGGTGACTCTTTACGATTTATTTGTATAATTGCTCAACAAAGGATGGAGTTTTTCGTTTTCATAATTTGCAACTTGGTTCCGTTTAACCAAAAATGCATTCGTAGTAGTACAGGTGTAAGTTAATATATTTAATAATAAAGAATTTAATTTTTTTTTTCTTTTTTTTTACGTATTTGTTGGTTCGTTTATTTATTTTTTGTGTGAAATGCAACTTTACTTGTCACTTCTCGGTATTTGCACGTGAAGGTGTACGGAATACACGTTTCTGAAAACTTAAATTATTTATATGAGTTCGTATATGCACACAGATAGAGGTATGCGCATGAACCTTTAGGGCAAGCTGTGTAGCATTCTCGAGAGTTATTTGTTATATATTTTTGCAGTGTTTTCTCCCCCTATTTTTTTTTTTTTTTTTTTTTGTATGTTTCAACAGTTATTCAAAATTTTGCGAAAAATTCTTTATACAGTCACAAAATAGTGTATACGATACAGTTGCACGTTATATATAAATAACAGCGTAAGTGTAAAGAAGCGAGCTTTAGATCGACAGACATATACATAAAGAATTTAAATTTTAAACAGAATTTTATACGCTTGGGATGATTGCTATAGTTTTTTTTTTTTTTATTCCTTTCCACCACACGACTTCCTTTTTGTTTTTCTTTTACATTCTTAACTTTCTTTTTGTTTTTTTGGAAAATTATTTTGAAAATAATTTTCATTGAAACTTTCTCTGTTGGCTTGTTTTAATCTTTCCCCTTTCTTCATTTTTGAGAAATGGGGAGGTAGTGGGGTCTATGGACAAAAAGGTAAATGATGAGATGAAATTTTTGCCATTTTAATATGCATTTAGTGTAACCAACATTCGAGAACGGAAATAGTGGCCGTTGTTGTTGCTTACACAATAAGCAAGAAGAGAAGGAAAAATTTCATAATACTCAACATTTTTCTTCTGCAGTTGACTTTTACTTGTTCTATACGTACTCAATAGCCACATAACAATGGGGACAAACTAATTTCATCGGACTTTATGTAAAATGTAAAGCACGTTCCAAAGACTCTAAAAGGTATATACACTTTTAATCAGCTTAAGATTTTAAATCGATCTATGTTATTTACGTACGTCCATTTCTTTATACTTGAATTTCTCAATAATCTAAAGCTTGGGAAATGGAAAACTGAAACTGTTGTTATGTATTAGATGCCGTATGTTACGATATGGCCATGTGCGCCGGTTTATGCCTTTGTCGTTGAAAGTATTCGAATTGTAGCGTTTGAAGTAGAACGCTGCAGCCTATAATCTTAGTCGGAGTTCGTTGATTAAATTCGAGCTTCTCTCAGACGACTTAATGGCCTCCGTCCGTCCGGCCTTCTTGTGAAAAAGTGGAGGTAGGGATTGTCGATTAACCTACGTAGACAAAGTTTAGCATTAAAAGACAGTTTAATGATGTGAAACTGCCCGTCTTTCCGTCCCCTGAGATAGAGTACTGAAAATTTTAAAACTTGCCGTTGTGCGTACCTCTTTCGGGAATGGTGAAATTGAAATAGAAAACTGGTGCTTGAATAAGTAACGCCAATCATCTATTCACTTAGTCGATATTCTTCGGAATTTTGATCTTTTTGCATATATCATATAATTTCAGAAGTACTGAGAATTTTTGTGAAAAAACGATTTCAACTATTTCTGAACATCAACTGGACTATGTTTATTATACGACAATAACAGATTATATTCGATTAGAAATTACCCTTAAATATGAAAATGTAGAGATCATAAAATTCGTTTCAAATCAAATATATATTCTCTTCTTCTTATCCGTTTCTCTATATTTCCTCTTCCCTCACTTTTCAATGCTCTTCTATTTTCTTTTTTTTTAGAAAATTAAAAGTTTACCTTTTCTTTCTTTTCCTTTTCTTCGGGTTTTAATCTTTTTCTTTACGTTACTTGAAAATTTTCGTAACTTTGTACGTTTGCTTGCAACTTTGTATTTGTTGTGATTTCGTGCACATGCACATCTTAGTAGAAATCGTTTACTTTTGATTTTCATGCGGTTTTAAAGCTAAACTATGCCGACGATTGATTGGCATTTAAATTTTCTCTTGGTTTTATTTTTTTTTTTTTTTTGCTGTTTTTGGTAGAACGTTTTGCTGATGTTAAGTTGCATAGCATTGAAAGAAAAAGGAAAGGCAAGAAAAAGAGTTATATTAGAAAATCCAAGCCGCATCTTAGATACATAATAGTGTAAGTGCAAGATGTATGTGTACCTATGTGCATTTTTATACGATTAGACAGTTCCGAACAGGATGTTAAACTTAGTATATCTTTTTCTTTGTATGTTGAGCTAGTTTTAAATAAGAAAGAGTTATTGACTTTGCCTTGACTCAACTTTCAGTATAAGCGTGCGTATGTATGGATGTATGCCTGAATTGCACATCTAAATTGGGTGGATTTAAGTTGAGTAAATTGCTGGTGGCAGGAAGTCAATTGTACAAATCGATTGTGACTTTTAAAGTGAAAAAAAAAACGAAGAAATCCATCGCAATTTCACACAAAAAAAAAGAACATAAAAAGCAAAACTTTATAATCAGAATGAATAAAAGAAAACTTTGTTTTTTATAGCCTCCATGTGACTACTAATGAAATGCTATTACAAAAATTCGTTGGATGAATTTTTAAAGTTTTCTTCTTTACTTTAAATTTAAAAATTTAATAAATTTGCAAAGCTTGTTAACTTTTTTGGCTAAGCATTATTTTTTTTGTAGATAAGAAACTTGTTAGAAACTTATTTGCATACCCTCAAGAAACATCAGATTTATATTACTTTAGCAGCTGAAAAGATATGAGCCAGTGAGATAAAAAACGACGCAGCCGATAATCCCTTGTCGTTAGCTACTTCAATGCACCATGAACGTATGCATATCAGTTACTTTGTTCATAATAATAAGCAATTTCGTAACAATATGCAAATTAATTGCCGTATTATCGATGGATTGTAACTATCTGCTTCCGGCAATTACTGATAAGACTCTTTTCATAGTTTCTTCTTCTCAATTTCAAATATGTTTGACAAGTAATTCAGTTGCAATCAGATAAACTCGATAATTACTAAGCCACAGAAAAATTGTGATTCCTAATAAGTAGGAAAGTTATATTCGTCTGGGCGCGAATATCCCATGCTCACACTAAAGATTTTGATGCCCATGCTTTTATTATTATATATTAAAATTTACTGTACCACTTCATGACGTCCCTCAGTGGAGCGTATTAAAATCATATATTTCATGGGCGGATACATTTCTATGTCGACCATTGAATGGTGAATATATTTCTATATCCACCATTGAACGACTAGATTTGTTCTTACAATATGCAGAATAGGCATGAGAGAGCCCACAACGCAAGTACGATTTTGATCGGCATATAGATTTCAACTTTACCTGCCTATCTACTTGCATATGTGCTTCTGTGTTGTCCCTTTTAAAACGCGACATTTGCGTTATATACTTCCAGCAATCTCCACAT
>CCAG010022608.1:0-26802 GCA_001077435.1 Glossina morsitans morsitans
TCAAATACAATAAAGTAAAGTCATACAATAAAAAAAATGCAATAAAATCATTATAAGATCATAAAAAAAGAACGGGTTCTTTTTTTTTTAAATAAGTAATAGTTCATTAAAGTTTAATTTAATGAGCTGGTTTTAATATTAAGTTAATTTTTTTTTTTTATTAAATCAAACAACAAGTGATTATTTTCTAATAAATAATAATAATTTTATAAATTGTCTACGGAGCTTAGCTCAGGAATAGATTAGCAAAATGTGTGTATACTAAGGTAAAAATTTAATTAAATTAATTAAAAAAACTTCTCATGACATCTCTTCTAGAATAATAGGAGAAAAAAGGATTTAACGTCATTTTTCTCAATACAATGCTTTACACAGAGACTTTGTTTTAAACGCAAACAAAATGAAAAAAAAAATTACAGTTATCTGCAGAAAGAAAAAAGAGAGGAAATTGTCAAAAAAATGCTATATTCGGCTTTGGTCGAAACTTTTGATACGCTCTACTTTTGTACGGTTTTATTATGATTCTGTTTGAAAAAACAGTAAAGTGAAAATTTGAATATTTTTGTAACAAAAAATAAAAATTGTTTACAAAAATATTAAGTCTTCAAAATTAATATTTTTTGCAAATAGGTTAAAAAATTTTTTTTCATGGTCGACTCATAGTTTGTTAAACGAACACTTCAGTTGATTCAAATACCAAGTTTTTACACAACGTATATTAAGCCGTAAAAGCATTCAGGCTATTCTGTCCGTTGAAAATCGACTGCTTGGCCGCGAAAGGTATATTTCTAGAAGTTTTATTTTAACATTTAATGGCAGTCTAGAACGACTCGATAAAGGGTATGGAATGTTTGACATCAATTTTGCCTTTTCGATCAAAAAATCCATATCGAAAAACGACTTGGCTTCAAATTCGCATTCATTGGGGATGTAGACCAAAAAATAGAAAGTTATGAAATTGATAAAATGTTATTTATTCTTTTTGCGGTACTCGTTCGTTTATAACGCACATCCGCCGAATATATCATATTAAAGCAATTTTATTTATTTCATAGAAGTTTGTTCATCTACCTACACATTTTCCCTTTCAATTATAATTTTAAAAGCTTGAAAGGATGGCAGAACGTTTTCACAGGTATATCAATAGAATTGATAGTATTTTTATTTTTTCTTATAAGCAAAAAAGTCAACAATTTTTCAATTTTCATTACATATGAAAACGATGTTAAAAACAAAAAAGCATTCGCCAGGATGATATATCAAAAATATATATGAATTGCAATGCGAATCACATAACAACACAGAATCAAGTAACCCCAATTAATCAGCACATTCAATCACAGCGGTACTATGGCACCGAGTTAACCAGCTTAGCTTCAGCGTTGAAAAATGATTATGATTATTTGACTAACGCAAGATTGTATTCCACACCTATATCGAGATCTGTTGTCGATTTAAATAACAATCGTATAGCTTTGTCAAAATACAGTGGTAATCATAATACAAATTATTATTTTAGTAAATTTTCATCATACATGTCCTTATTTAATTTTTTTAGTAAACAATTACACTAACATGAACAGTCAAAATACATATCATAATCATCAACATATACCAACACTAGTAACGAATCGCCATTATCCAAATCAGAATAGCTTTCAACATAATCGTTTTATGCCCTACAGTCGTTCAACTTATTTAGCGAATCATCATGATCCTAATCATCAAACTAATTCCATTACATCGGGCGGTTTATCATCAAACAGCATATATTATGGAATGGGTCAATGTCCAGAAACTGTGTTTCCAATTTGTCCGTCACCACTAATGGCCCCTTTATGTTACAATGGCCCATTGGTTCAGGTGCCAGCAACAACAACAAGTTTACACTGCACTACCGCTTCTATAGCAAGCTCTCTTACAAAAAACTTATTAGCTGCAGAACTAAATTACGTTCCGCCAGCAGGAAAAACCACATCTACTATACAAGACCAAGGCTCAAGTTGTACCGCAGTTGCACCGTCTAGTACAAATAAAAATCTCGTAACTTCTCTTGGTGCAGCTAGCTCTGCTAACGTAACTCCAGCCCGAAACACATGCGCCCCAAGTAGTCCCAACGCTACCGCTGATACTGTTACGTTACAAATAACCAATTTAGATTACTCTATGGATGAAGCGAGCCTAAGAGCTTTCCTTCTTGGTCAATTGGAGCCTATAACTCCAGTAGTTTCGCTAATTTTCGAAGGCAGTTCCTATGCAAAGGTTTCTGTGCCTGACATGTATGTAAGTTTTGATAACAATCTTACCTAAGACCAAACAAATTTTCTTTTACTTTTTACTATAACGATCGATAGTTCGCAAAACTGGTGGTATCAAATTTACACCGCAAGAAAATTGGTCACAAGCGTATGTTGGTCTCTTATACGCGCGACTCTTCACTTACGGAATTCAATACTCTGCGTTGCCAAGTCGCTGGTTTATTAAAGGTATTAGAAAAGCGAAATTGCGAGCTTTATTATAATGATAAACGATTTTAGGATGTTCCCTCTTATACTTTGCCTATGTACAAATTTCGAGAACTCTTCCAGTCGCGCTTCAAGACGTCAATTAGTGTTTTGGATTTATATAAAATGCCAGATATTTGCATTATTAAAGCGGACAATAATGAGGACAAATTTATCAGTTTGCATCCTGAATTGGTCAACTCGTTTGAGAGCTCCCCTCTAATGGAAGGGTTGCAGCATAGTGTTCCTTATTGCACCATACACTTTAAACGAGAGCAACATAAAGGTTGGGCTGAACAAGAAATTGAACCTCTGCCTAATGTCTGCATGTCTATCGCAGAAATAGAGAACATTATACACCCGCTATTAAAAACTCATGCGGGCGATATTCCAATAGCATCTTTAGTGCATTGTATAGAAGGACAATTGAATCTGCATATTATTCCCGATGAGAATGGAGTAAATTTGGAACATTTAGTTTGTTGTGTACAAGGTATTCAAATACAAGTAAATAATTTTGGTATAAAAATACTAACTTGGGTGGACGTAAATAACAATAATAACAACAAGGAAAAGGAGAATGTAAACGCGGCCATCTGCGCTTTAGGAGGTGGGGGCAATATTAGTAATGAGAAGGGTAATTCGCATGGGAAAAATCCAATAGCAGAAGCTTTACACCAAATTTCACGCGAAGTTATGGAGTTGGTGAAAATGTCGCCAAAAGCCACAATGAAATTCAATCGATTCATTCCGGCCTATCATAATCATTTTGGCAAACAATGCCGAGTCGCCGATTATGGTTACACCAAACTTATTGAACTCTTTGAAGCCTTGTCGCCAGTCATACAAATCATGGGGGACGGTGAAAATCGGCAAATTACACTTACGCATCGCGTACAAGTACGACGTTTTACTTCCGATCTATTAAGGATATTGCGAACACATTGGAGCAAATCGATATTATTGTCTCAACTACCGACCATTTTTGCTCAAACCCAGAATCGTCCATTCGATATAACCGATTATGGTGTTTGTGAACTGACAGACATATTCGATGGTTTGGTTAACACAAATATTGTATTAATACTGCCGGCTCACGGTGGCAAAGATTTGTTAATATCAATGCCTAAGCGCGAGCAGACTTCAAACGAACTGGAAAAAACTTGTATATTTGCTGGCGAAGTTGTGGAACTGTTTCGCAATGCACCTCAATATAGTATATTGTTTCAAAAATTCGTTCGTTCTTATCATTACCACTTTGGCTATCAGTGTCGTTTAAGCGATTACGGGTTTTTGAGATTGGCTGATCTTTTGGAGGCTATTAATGGTGTCGTGGAAATAGAATTAACTAGTGATGAAGATAAGAAAATCTCGCTGTCACCTGTAATAGCACGCCGCATCTTTGCGAAGCAATGCGAAGAACTTATTCGCGATATGACCGGTTCCCCTAATACATGCGTAAAATTAGATGAAGTATTAAAAATGCATAAAAAAAAATTCGGTTATCAAATGCAATCGCATGCTTTGGGTGCTAAGAATATGACTGAAGCCGGACAGTTGATGCCTTACGTTGAGGTAAATGCTTTAATAAATAATCAAACAAAAAACAAATGAATAACGTTTAAAAATTTCTAGTTGATTATGAAGGGCGAGTGCTCTTGGATCATATGCCATGGTGAAGATAAAAGTTTTCGTAACCAATGCTACCGAGCTTGTAAATATTTACTGGCTTTAGAGGGAGAAAAGTGTGAACAGAAGGGCGAAACTATTGAAGCAGAGAAAACTCAATTAACCTTAAAAAATTTCATCTCTAATTTTAATGAGAAATATAAAGAAGACTTAACTGAAACAAAATTGCGGGCCATGAAGCATGCGATTGAAGTAAGAATTCTCAAGATATTTCCTACGAAATTTATAAGTTAAATTTTTTATCTACAGTTAAAGTTCAAAAATAATGAATACTATCCTTGCCTAACGAATTTTACTAAGTTCTTAATGAGTATAGTACGTCTATTGGAAAGTAGATCATCCATGACAGTGTTGGAAATTAAAAGCGCTCTTGACTGCGACATTCACACTATATCTCAGTACGGCTATCCAAGTTTATATTCGCTTATTACAGCACATACCGATATCTTTAATGTTGGTCCCATTCCCACGCAGGAAAAAGCGGTGGTCACGCTCGTTAAGAATACTGAAAGTAAGTTTGTACTGACGTAAATATGCAAACGTGCAAATTTAATAATAAATCCTTTCGCAGTGCATTTGGGAGCATTCGCCAACAATAAAGCTCTGTTTGGTTCTTTGAAATTGCCCTTCAGCAAACAAAAAGCCGTGCGCTCTGCTCGAACACCTCTAAGTGAACACAATAGCCATGGCTCGCTTGTGAACAATCAAAAGCCGCCACTAGTCAAAACTCGAACTCTTTCGAACGATGTTGGTAATATGAGTTGCAGTTCATTTCAGCAGGTGTACAGTTCCAATCACCTACTCTTAAATGTCAGTAGCAAAAACGCTTCCAATACTCAAAATAATTTAATTAGCTCTTCTTCCGCGCATTCTTCATTGGAGTCCAATGCTTTAGATACTTCGCTCATTGCTTCAATTGGCAAAGAAAATTCATTAAACTCTTCGGCAACTCTTAGCAATTCATTTAGTGGTAGCAATCAGTCTTATTCGTCGTGTTTCAGTGGTGACCTTAACAATAGTAACAATAATAATTTAAGTAACATAAATTTGATGTCACCATATGCCGTAATGCCAGTGCCATCAGCATCCTCCTCTTTGGTTTTTAGTGATCAGATAATTAATAACCAGCAGCAGCAACAAAATCATCATCATCTTCGACAAGCATTTTATTCGAACACCAACTTGTCTGATCGACGTCGCAATTCTGCATTTTATCAGCAGCAAATTCCGACATATTTAGGTAATAAGATAACAAACAGCAACGAGCTGAATTGTATGGCATATGTTAAAACAACGGAAGCTTCGACAGGCTTTTACGAATTAGTCAATAACATGCGCATGTGCCCGATGTACCAGCCCCCAAAACCGGATACACCTCCAGCAAATGTAAGTGATCTAAATCTTTTTTCTTTGAGGGCTTTCAATTTGCGCACAGTAAATGTCAATAGTTAGCACAGATTATACGTTGAGTTATATTCGTCGTTTGCCAAAAATTTTGGTCACTTTTTCACTTGAAAAGGACATTTATTGTGGAAAATTGGTACAGCACGCTATGTACAGCAGAACTTCCCATTCGAGCTGCAAGCGTGTTTCCTGGGCAACTCTTGCAGCAAGTGGCCAAAAAAATTGCATTTTGAGGCAATTTGTGTCGCCAACAATTGTAATATGATGGCATACGCTGAATTAAATGGAGAACTGTTATTTTATGTACAGGAAGGTCAAAACAATCGAATTCAACCGTTATGTACACTCGTATTCGCAATTTCTTTATCAGTTTTACCTGTGCACGGTGCTGATCAAAATTTTTCATACACCTAATAAATACATTTAACAAAGTCTAAAGCGTCTTTATAGCGGACTTGGCTTATTTAAATATCTCAACTTACATTTAAGTTCTTTCCTTGGAGTGCTAAATGCTTGCACACGTGCCACTTTAAAGATCGATTGTCCGGCCCAGTTCAACCAATTCACTTTCAAAGCCATCTCCCTATCATTGCCTTAATCATTTATATTGTAGGTTAGATTAAGAAATATTGTAGAAAGAGAAAGAGAGAGCGAGATTGAGTAAACTCCACAGCTTAAAAATGTTGCAGGAATGAGTGGAAATTTCTTATTTGTTTCTTTTCTTGGTTTTTTCTTAGAACACACCTTTTTGGATTGATCCGATTTGGACTAATAATACCAGTGCCGAAAGACCACCGAATGATTTGGTAAGCTAATAAAATATTTTTCCCTTTCTCCTATACCACTTACCACTGTTAAGTTTGCAATCTTGCCTCTTCTTAGCTAAATATACGTCTTCCCGAGCTTAGAGCCCTTAACGTCTTGCCAATGCTTCTATCACCTTATTCTGTTTCGAAAATTGAAAATATGAAACAAGTTTTCAATTTCGAATCGTATGATAGAAAAGTTGCTTAATGATTTGTTTCTTTGTTTTACATTATTTAATTTAATTTTAATTTTTAAATGCAATGCATAATAATGTTTTGGAAGAAAAATTTTGATAATTCTCTACATATATGTTTTGCTTAAGAAAAATTATAAAAAAAAATTTATGTAATAATTAATTATATCATTTTATTTAATCTGTAAGTCATGTTGCACATGTAGTTCTTTAATCCCAAAGTCCAGCAAATGAAAGAGAAATATGTTGCTTGGCTAATGATACGGTCAGAGACAACATATTATTTATATTCTTATAATGGACCTTGACTTAGAAAACTTATACATTTATGTAATTTTAATTATATTTCTATTTAAGTGCAAAAACATGAGAAAGAAAAAAAAAATCGTTATAATATAAAACTTAATTTATTATTTAAACTCAAGCTTAGTTGAAATGTTAAATATTTACTTTATTGTTATTGTCAAAGTTAGGTAAAGAAAGATTTTTGTAAAATCTTTTATGTAAACTTTCATATTGTTATTTATACAAAAAAAAAAGATATTGTTACCATTAATTAAAAATGTCCGGAAATTTTTATTTTTAAGAGAAATTTTGTTAAATTATATGCATGGATAGTGAAGCAACACACAACAATAGAAAAATTTTAGGCTACACACATATATTCTTTTTAATTTATTCAATAAATATATACACAAAATACCTCAATATATTTAATGCTTGCTTTTTTTCTCTCTCTTTTTTGTTAATGACTCCTTTCGTACATGTCCATTAACTTATTTGCACACTCGATGCCGAAAAAACAAGCAGCATTAGCTGGAAAAGCACGTAACATAACCGCCGTAACACCATAATACAACGCTGCAACACCGTCTTTCGCCATCAGCTCTTTGAAGACACTGCGTACACCATGCGTATAAGTGCCTTCGGGAGCTACAAGTAAAACAGAAAACGGTTGAGTAAATAATATTCGGCTTGAAAAGAGTTTTAAGCATCCAAGAGTTCAGTTAAAAGGTGTTTTAGGCAAAGATGAATTTTTTGTTATTTCTTTTTTTTAACTTAACGTAACGGGAGTAGTAAGAAATCTTTTTAGATAAATTTTCTGCTGTGCTTTCTTCAATACACTGACAAATGTCGCCAAATCGATTTCGAAATTCATTCTGACCAAAAGACAGGATTTCCTAATACTGTTTTAAGGAAAGAACGGATAAGGCTAAAATCGGGTCCGCAGTTCTCTCCTCTGTTGTGAAACATATTAATACATTTTTAATTTGGTACGATTACGATGGAATGCTGAATACTGAACGAATAATGTCTATGAATTGGAATATATGCATAACATGCGAGCGGATGATTCTTCGCTTTATCTTGCAATTAAATATCACATAAAATTCGGCCCAAGATGAAAAAATAATTTTTTTTTTAATTTTTATTCCGCATTTTAGATATTTCAACGCATATATACACCCAACCCTTTTTTACACGGTTACTCTTTGTTCGTTTTGAAATAGCACGGTTCACCAATAAGAAAAAATACACATTTTTTCACGAATGTATCATTCTACAAATAATCCATAAAAAAAAATGTTTTCTTATTGTAATTTTAACACTGTTTTACAGCAGCAAAACAAACAACGAAGGGTGTGTGTGCCACCAAATGTGTTGGTGAATCGATCTATTATATGGATGATGCGAATTTTATGATCACTTTTTTTATTTTCTCGTTGTACTTCAAGTTGAGCAGTTCGTAGGAAGCAATAAACACTTTCGATAAATTTCTATGTGTTGGTATTCAAACTAAAGTTCTTTTAATTCGATGTCGAAATTTTCAGTACAATTTCCATTGACGATAATTGCGAAATTGATTTTTATTCCTAATTGCAGTTTAAATTTTTATATGACTGAATTTTTATCGTACACCTATTTAAATTTTTTGATGAATTGTTTTTGTGATACACATATGTAATATATGTTTCCTTTTTTTTGCACGGTTTTTTGGGAAAATATTTACAGTCTTTTCATTTCGTACGATTTTTCGAGGTTACCTATAATCAATTATACAATATGTCGTACGTATTTTTTTACACGTACGTATTTTTTTGCACGTTTTTCTAAGGAAATTACTGTGTGAAAAAAGATTTGAGGCTATGCATATATATACGTATATATACATAAAGATTTCTTACCAGCTTGTAAGCGACTTTTGAGAACATCAGTAGGCATTCCAACCACCCAGTAAGACATACCACTGACCCCTCCAGCGAACAGTGCCCCTAATAGAGTAACATCATTGGACGCATTTCTTTTCTTTAATTCATTTTGTATGAATTCATAGGTCACAAAATATATACCGTTCGAAGGTGCATCTTAGGAGATAACAAATTATAAAATACATTAAATTTTTAAAAAGAAAAAAGATAAAATACAGATTAAAATATTAAAACAATTGCATTTTCTTAACAATGGTACAAAAATATTTTTTTTTCTTTTTTAAGTTTTATTTCAAAAACGTCTTGTTCAATTATATAAATTTTGATGTAACTTTTCAACTTAAGGATAAGAAAATTCTCTATTATTATACAACTAGAAGTTTGGAGCAATTTTATTAAATGCTTTATTAACCAATTCGATGCCAAAGAAACAGGCAGCATTTGCAGGGAAGGCACGTATCATTACGGCACCAATGCCTCGATATAGTGCTAAAGGTCCTTCCGTTTTCATTAAATCCTTAAAGGCACTGCGTACGCCATGTTTATAATAACCAGGAGGTGCTAAACAGATAAGAGATAAATATTTTTCTTTGTGTTTGTTAATTTCGATGTTTACTTACAGGTCTGCAGACGACTTTTTAAAACATCAGCAGGCATGCCCACTATCCAATACGCGATACCAGATGAGCCGCCAGCTAATAATGTAGCCGCCATGCTAACTTCATTGCTGCCCGTTAACCGTTTCGCCTGCGCTTGTATGTACTCATAAGTTACAAAATAGGCGCCGTTAGCGGGTAAATCTTAAAATTTTTGATTTCATATAATCTTTATTCTTTTAATATTTTAAATGAAAATATCACACACACGCATTAGAATAAATTTTATCAATGAGAAAAAGATCATACAAACACATGCACACAAAATTGAATATATTTATATGGCCAACGATTAAATAGCCCCGCCTTGTCTTCTATGACACATTCTCTGTAAAATTGAAATCGTATTCATAGCAATAGGAACGAAGGATGCGTTCAACCAAACAGTAAATAGTGCATGAAAGCACGCCCGAAAACCCCCGAAAAACAGGTGAAGATACTCTTACTTCAAATGGAACAGATCCATTAATTGTCTTAATACCTTGTGTTTGATAAGCGCTTACACCATATTTGCTATCTAGTCCTTCCATCCATCCATCTAGTCCATCCTACTTTGTACCCAACGCTCGGAAAAATTTTTTAAGGACAAACACTTTTTATCATGACAACAGCTTAGACAAATAGCAATGTTGTATTCGACTGAAAGCTATGAATCAATACTAAGGGTCCGCCTCTGATCATTTTTCTTAAAAATTCCTTTATCAGATTCTCGGTTCTTTATAAAGAATCTTATATAAATAAATTTTTAATAGTCTGTAAGCTTCATTGTCCCTTCATTGTATGTGTAGACGGCTAGCCCTGAATTTTTCGTTGAAGTGTACTTTGGTATATCAGACCAATACCTGCTTTAACCCAAGTATTTTCTCTATTGTAAACGCAACGTATTAACCTCAATTTGAGACGCAATCTACGGCCAAAGCCGGTTCAATAACTGATCCGGATCAAGTCATGTCAAAATTTTGCAAATATCAAGAATTTGTCCAGAAGAACGTATTCAATATACTCAACAACGTGATGATGTGTATAAATTTCGACCATCACGACATATATGCGTCTGAGATTTCGTAGTGCAGCTGAAGGTAAAATTCAGCGCAGACACCTCAGTAATAATATTTTAAACATCATCGCAGAAATTTCAAAGCGTACAAAGCATGTTTACATTCACAAGAGCGAACTGATAAATTTATTGTATTCCTTTAACGAAAATGAAAACAAAATTCGCCACATATTTTAGATCAAAACGCCAGATATGCAAGTCTCGCCCTAAGACAAGTGGTTTCTCTTTTTCTTTTTTATTTATTTTTACATTTTTTTGTTTTTTTTCTTTTGATTTTTAAAACATATACTACACATATATACATATAAATAAATTTAGAGAGCGATAACTCACATCCTTTACGTCGTTAATTCCTTCATATATAACTTGTATGTAAACAAAAAATTTAATCTTTCATTTCTTATATTATTTCTTATTTCATTCGATGATGTTTTTAACATATAAATTACTGTGCGTGTACAGCTTGAAAAGGCAGCGGCGGCGTTATGAATTTATTTTAAGTTGTTTTATATTTTTATTAAAATTTATTTAGTTTGATATCGGCTTTTAGCGCATACACGACGACATCAGTCTTAACTTTAACGTTTTAATGGAATTTCATTTTGCTAAACATAGCGAGAAAAAATTTTAAAAGTTACAATAACAAAATAAAAGTTTTCTTTGAAAAAAAAAAAAAAAAAAAATTAATTCAACAAATTTGAAAACACTATGAAGTTGTTTTTAACCATAATTTTCATATTATTTATAGTGAGTAAAAGTTTAAAATTTCTTTTAGGTTATATGATAAAAATTGTTAATTCAGATAATCGATGTTTTTTTTTTTATTATTTGTGAAAATTGAAATTCCATCGAAAATGATGGGACTTAAACCGAGTACTTATCTTCTAGGTAGAATCTTCTAAAAAAGCGAGATGTTTAGTAAAAGCTACATGTCTCAGTACAAGTGGAATCCGTTCCGTTACGAACGAGAAGGCTCTTTCTCCATCGGAGCTTACTCTAGGGCTGCACATTGTTTTTTCGATTTAACCAATACTTAGCTTCAATACTATCGCCTTGCTAGTTTCTTTTACTGGTATACTCGTATACTCGTTACATAAGTGGTATGGGTCATATGAAAACAGGTTACAATGAAACGACATGACAAAATGACAAAAATATTTTCCAAAATATATTATTATGGCAAATACATATTCATAAAGAAAAAATTTTATAAGATAATTCAACAAGGACGGATGGACGGATGCATAGTTAACTGATTGAAAGATACCAATGATTTCATTAGGAATTTGGATTACAATACCACAAGAATTTTTACTCCACAATCATGTTTAGCGTGCGTTTCCACGTTTTAGTCTCGTGTCTAAATTGCAAAATTTTTCTTAAGGACAGATTTAGATATAGAAATATAACTGCGTTATTGATTACACGAATTTAATGTTTCATGTACCCACTTACTTACTAATAAAAGTGAACGTTCAGTTAAATGTTAGGTTAGATTCATTATTGAATGGTAAGGAGAACAATAGCTCCTGTACACCGATGCTTATGCAACTAAAAAATTAAAAGAAAATTGATGAAATAAAGTTGACACACAGTTTTTTGTCAATTTTTATATATCTACTATATATCTACCATATTTTTTTTCTTCCAACTAGCACAGGATTGACTTTAGGTTATGTCTAAAGGGTCGTTGATTTAGAAGTGTATAGCAATTTTCTAATATATTTTATATCGAACACCGATGGACGGACAGTACGATAAAATTATTCTTTCCCAGAAGTATAGATCAGCAACTAAACAATACTCTAATTCGCCCGAGCGGCCGGCTAATAACTCAATGGTTGCGGATTCAAATTTCAAATACGGTAGAGTTTTCAATAAAGCCGATAGTCTTAGACGCTAGTGCAGTAAGACTTTAATCTTAGAATTTATTTATAAAAGTCCATTGATCGCAAAAACTAAAATGGAAATCTGTTAGAGATATTGATTTGAAACTTAGTACTTACATTAACGAGGATCACCCATAAATTAATTGTAAAAGTGGACATAATTTGGTAGGAGACATGCTCATAACAAATAAATAAAAATTCACAGTAAAAATGTTCATCATATCAGTCAACCAGCGCACGTCTTTAATTAACGAAAGTTGTGTTTTTTATGCATTCGATTAAAATGCTGCCCCTCTTATCAAACGTTCAGTACCTTTTTTTCTTATTTCCTCTAATTATATAATGTACAGTGATTTTTCTATTGAAATGAAAAAAAAAATTCCTTTAAATTTTTGTCTCTTATCCTGTTTTTTTCGTCCAAGAATAATCTAAAAGATTTCACCTTTTAAACTGAATGGAGGGCACTATTGTTGGAATTTACCCGCTTCTCAACCCAATTGCAGAAAAGAAAAAACAATGGTTGTTTTATTTTTTTCATTCTTTTTTTTTCAAATATTCTCTTAATTAAATTTTTCAACGATAAACAAGAAACGAACGCTTTTAAAAAGAAGTATCGTTATCGCAAAGTTACATAAATTGAGTTCGTTCTCTTTGCAACAACATCAACAATGTGCACTTAGCATACAATGATTACGCGGAAATCTTACAACTTTATAAGGAATACCACGCGACACATACAAGCGGACTTTTGACATGTAGATGTGTATGCATAAGCGTTTTAATACAATATTTTATTTTTCTTTTTATTTATTAATATATATTCTTATAATTTCCGTACGCATTCTTCATGCATACGCAACAGCAGCAGCAAATTTCTATAGCACATCAGCAAAATAAAAGAAATCACCGACTACAAGAACAGCAGCAACAACACGAACAAGAACAAGAACAATTTAAAAACAATCATTACAAACGTAAGCAACGGCACCAGCAGCACGATTATGATGACATAACACATGATGATCAATACAACCGTATTGATGATGCCTTTAGAGATATGGTAGCGGAAATGGATGAAGAAAATGACCAGTTGGAGTCGGATGTATCACAGCCCCTGATGGTAGAGATTGATATAAATAAATGTCCGCAGGGTTGTGTGTGTCAGTACGCTCACTTTAGAGATTTACCGATATCACGATGGATCAACTATATGAATCAGAAAAGAGACTCGGTCAGATCCGCTGAGGAAGACAGCTTAAGTGCCGATGACTTATTAGATGCAAACGAATCATCTTATGGAGCAGACTTAAATGATCATTTGAATCCATTTATTAAACAGGCAACATGTATTATACAGGATCATACGGACTTGGAAAGTTTAGTGAAAGCTTTGCCCCATGATATACGGGCCTTAATTTTACTATACACCGGCGTGACTCAAAACAAAACGGGTGAGAAAAACGCTTTACAAAATCGTCATAAAGATCTAAACATCGTCATAAAAACATTTGCCTGGCGTCACGTATGCCGAAAATGCGGAAATTGTTTATTGCTTTCTTTCCTTTTTTTCTGTTTTTTTTTTTCGATTTCAGTCAATGCCAGTACATTAAAACCTTTAAATCGCTTAAATACGTTGGAGGTGCGAGGTTCCGATCAGGGCGGGATACGTTTCATACTTGACACCCCGTTAAGTTTCGTGCAACATGCCAATTTTGAGTTTATTACGCTATTTGGTTCCGATACGTATAAGAGACCACAAAATACTGTTCACCCCAAGGATGTATTTGACTATAAACCCAATATTGAACTTATGAGTGATTTCGATTTCTCCAGTAACGGTAATAGAGGTAGAGAGGATCAAACATTTCTGGTAGACTTACAGCAAAAAGCCGAGCGGGATGAACTGGAAATAATTCCATATGAAGTCTACCGTGAAGAGGTTAAGAAGGCGCGTATGCCTATTTTCTACGGTTGGCAGCATTTGGAAGTGCTACGTATTCATTCGTGTGGATTTCGCGATCTTTCTTGGGAAATGTTCTTAGGTCTAGATAATTTACAACATTTGTCATTGGAGCGTAATGATATCGTTGAGTTGCAACCATTTTCCCTATCTGGTGCTACACGATTGAAAACCTTATCGCTTGCCCACAATCTTATAAAAAATTTGCATTATCGCGATTTGGCCGGCCTGTTCAAATTACAAGTATTAAACTTAAGTGGCAATCGTTTAAGCAAATTGACGGAATTAAGTTTTCCCCCATTACCGAATTTGGAAAGTATTGATTTCCGCGATAATCCCATACGTTACATATTTCCAGCCACTTTCTGGGTAATGAATCGAACACAAGAAATGTTTTTCGGCTCTAAGGAAGCACCTCTAGAATTATGGGGTAATGTACCTTTCAAAGCTTTACATCATTTAAGAGCATTGCACATCTATAATGTATCGATAGATAGTTTGGACCAAAATATATTTAAGGTATGATTTTTCATATTGATGATTAATGTTCAATAAGCTATTTAAAAGCATAATTTCTTAGGATTTGTTGTCTTTGGAAATATTAAGATTGCATGGCGAAATACGTTCCGTCGAATTCGATGCCTTTTCTGATCTTTCTAATCTTAAAGAATTGGATGTAAGCAATTGCCAATTAAGAGAGATTTCTATGGATGCCTTAATGGGTTGCAAATATTTGCATGCCATTAATTTGGGACATAACAATCTTTCCTATATACCACCGGGCCTATTTGATGACCAATTTAGTCTCGAAGAGATTTATCTGAACAATAATCAACTAAAGTCCTTGCCAAACTCTCTATTCCAACAGAGGAAATTGAAACTTTTACGTCTCAACAATAATCCTTGGAAATGTAATTGCGAAATGTCGACATGGAAAGCGAAAATCACCAACCAGGAGAAGGGTACGAATATTGAACGTTGCATAAGTGACTATTTAACGGGAAAAAAGTTATCTTGTCGCAAAGTGGACGGCTACAAATTTAATCACAAATACGCACCAAGGTGTGAAAACTTTAAAGGACGTAGCGTATACTACGTGCTGCGGAAACAAATGCAATGCGGCCCAATTAAGATTATGCGTTTACATCGAAATGGAACCACAACTCAACGAATACCGCATTGGCGCAAACTGCAAGAACGGCGCCAATTGTACAAAGATCGTTTGAATAGCAAGAATGCAAATAGCAATCAATTATTGTGGCAACTGGAGAAGAATACGAAAGCCAGAAATAATGAATTAAAAAAATCTTTTGAACAACAAGCAATTATTTATAATTCCGGCCAGTCTAGTAAACCAATAGCAGAAAATACAGTAATAACAACAACAACAGTAACATCAATTCTTGAAGGAGAAATATCAAACGATATATAATAATATAATATATAATCATAATAATCCTTAAGTAGTATAGGAGCGTAATTTTAAAGAAAACCATCAATTTTTTCTCAATTCGTGAATTTGGATATTTTAAGTACAATGCTACACAAAAACACGATTTCGTTAAGTTAATCATTTACACATATAAAGTTTATGTAGAATATCATTGTATTCGCACTTTCACAGGCATACGCAATATATAAGAACAAATATCAGCAATAATTACTTACCTCTTAATAAAGTAGCAAAACTACCCTTATAAATGGAACGTATACCGCCCTCTTTGTACAACTTGAAGGCACAGTCTAACATCCCATTATATTTTCTTTCACCGGCCGAGGCTTGTTGCACTTGAAGCAAGCATTTAATGCGTTCACCAGGAGCCGTTATTACGGTAGATAGCAAACCCGAGAAAGAGCCAGCCACAAAAATTTGCCTATATGTTAGTTTGGTACTATCTTCAGTCTGCTGAACGCGCTTGCCCAGAGAGTAGCCAGCAAAACATAAGGCAAAGATAGGTGTTACTCCAACTAAAGGCGCTGACATTCCCTTATATAAACCTCGATAACCTTCATTTTTAATCGTTTTTCGTGCGCAATCGAATGTACCCGTATACATGGGTTGCTCACCGGGTGATGGCCGCGGCATAGTTTGTAAGCGCACCTACATGCATGCAAAAAAAAAGATAAGTTCATTATCGAAAATTTAGAGCCACGAAATTTTGTAATATTCACCTTAATGGTATCTAAAGGATGACCTGTTACCACAGTACACACACCTCCAACCCCACCCCCTATAAAAGATTTTAAAGGGTTAGCTTTGCGTTCCTGAGCGTCTGACATTTTGCCGATTCCTTTTGCCTGAAACTAGAAGATCATAAGTTATTTAATCATGAATTTTGTGTAAATAGAAATAAACATTAGACCTTTTATTGAACAAATGATGCAGAGAGATGTTATATTGATAAGGTATTGCACCGACAAATCAAAGGTCTTTGAATTGAGAAATAAACCGACTCTAATGCATCTATGCAATTCGAAAACAATCGAGCAAAAATTATTTAACAGTAAAATATTCGCATTGCGCTCATTCCTCAACTGCAAATAACACAACGTAGCTAAAAAAGAAACGAAGAAGAAGAAAAAAACGAATCATTTACCATGTCTTTCATTCATAAATTGAATAAATTGATTTAAACTTACCTAATTGAGATGTTAATGAGAATCGACGATGTGGTACAAAGTCCAAAAGGTCTCTAAACGATATTTCAGAATAACAAATAATACACTTTTCAGCGATATTCTTTTTAATTTTTATTAATTTTACAATTTTAAGCAAACATTTGTGTGAGAATTCTTCTACTACCAATAAAATAAAAATTAAAAACTAAATTTAATTTTTAACATCTGTTTTTAACAGATGTCACAGTTTAAAAAGTATTGCAGAGCAACAAAGAAAAACAGCTCCTATTATACAGCTATGAAAAAATAAGGCATTAAAGCAAGAAAGCTTACACTAAACGCATAGCTGCAACGATTATTTATTGTTTTTGTTTAACGGCTATACTTAATCCTCATCTTCTACTATATGCATCTATGGGAGGTTATAATTATTATTTATTTATTATCTGTTACCCAAAATCTCGCAAACCATTTTCTAACTGCTTCGTAACTTACCGCATTTTCATCCCAAGCCAATTCAATCATTTCCGTACATTTAGCTGAATTTTTTTCCTGGTTAACACAGCTAAAAACGTTCCGTGTTCACGTAGTGCCCTAAACGACATCTATTTCTTTAAACTTTGCTATATACTGAATGACAATTTATAAATAGATCAAAATTATATCGTTAAGACGTGAATGTCTACGATATCTATATTTGATATTTCAGTTAAATTGGAGACGCCAGGTACGTTTTATGAAGCCATCAATTTAGTACTCAATTCTAATTTAATTTTATTTGAGACTTAAATTCGTTTTAAGTAATAAACAAATAAATAAATAATATGGTAACGCGACTTCTAATTGGTTTACCATTTGCGACTTATTTATGGCCCTTTACCAACATCAAAAGCCCGAAGGTATGGTATATTTTTCTAAACTTCGGTTACTCTGACATTTCGTTTGATATTTTACAAGTCAATTTATTCTAGAAATTGAAAAGATAGAAGACATGGGCACGAACACTTTAAATCTTGGAGATCAATTCCCTAATTTTCAAGCTGAAACCACCCAAGGTAAAATTGATTTCTACCAATGGATGGGCGAATCGTAAGTATATATCTTTTGGCGTATATATGTAATATTTATTAATTGCGCCTTCAGTTGGGCCGTACTGTTTTCTCATCCTGGTGATTATACGCCTGTTTGCACCACCGAATTGGCTCGCGTTGCTGCACTAATGCCTGAGTTTGAAAAACGAAACGTTAAACCCATTGCTTTATCTTGCGACACTGTTGAGACGCACAAAGGCTGGATTGAAGATATTAAAAGTTACGGCAGTAAGTTATATTTGAGGTTAAGTTATTCATATTAAAATTGAAAACCGCCTTCCACCTATCAGAATTACCTAGTGTTGATTACCCAATCATTGGCGACAAGGAACGTAAACTAGCTGTGAAGTTAAACATGCTTGACAAAGATGAAATTAACGCTGAAGGTTTACCAATGACTTGTCGCGCTGTTTTCATTGTTGATGAAAGTAAGAAACTACGCTTGCAGATACTTTATCCCGCCACAACGGGAAGAAATTTTAAGTAAGTATGCAAGAACAAAGTGTTATATATAGTAATTTAGAATATTATCAGAAATCACATAGGCATATGTTCCCTTTAAATAAGTTCCATTAACAAAGTGTCAAAAATGACAAAACATATGTGTTACATAATATTAAGTTGGCGGGAAAGTTCTTTTGTATTTAAAGATGTTTGAAACGTTCCTCAGCTGTCGAATAGTGGATTCCGAGGTCCCTTGCAGTTGTAGAGTGGTTGCATGTAGGCTATTCTCTAACGTGCCGCAAAACGTCATGATCATCCAGCTCGCCGATCTTTTCTAAGACCGAAATATCGTCATTGGCAAGTCGAAACATTCACAACTTCGTTTCACAAATAAGTTTTCACAGACAACTGATGCATCCGCTCCTTTCCTCAACTCATATCAAACGTAATGTCTTAAATGCGTTTTAACCATCACTGCACGGAGTATTCAAAATATTGAAAATTGTCCTTTTATATCCCACAAGTAGTACGCTAAATAATAAGACCCCCGCCCCCCGCCTGCTTGCTTTGACGTGACAAGTAAAACTATCTACAGGTAGTAAAGTAGGAGAGAGCGTTTTCGCCAATCTATTAGAATTTACTTGGAAGAAGAATTGTTTAAATTTAAAAATTTAGATTATCGTGTAGATGATTTACTTTAGGAGCGATCATGTGCATGCATCTTATATATTTTCCTCTTTCAACAGTGAAATTTTACGCGTTATCGATTCCATGCAATTAACTGGGAAAGAATCCGTGGCAACTCCAGCAGATTGGAACGTACGCTTCTTTTTATTGTAACCAAATTTATGCCTAATGAAATTTTAAACATTTCCTTCTTCTTAGCAAGGAGAGACTTGTATGATTTTACCTACTGTTTCTGACGAAGAAGCTTCACGAAAGTATCCTAAAGGCTTCAAGACAATCAATGTACCTTCGGGAAAGCCGTATATGCGCCAAACGCCACAGCCCTAATGCCAGCCAAGTCTTAAAAGTTGGTTTTCCTTTTTTTTTAAATTATACTAGTATTAACTTACCATTGCATTTTAATTAAATATAAAATATAAAAATATAAAAATATATTTTCAAAAATAAAACGCACAATTTAAAGAAAATAAAAAGATTTTGATATATCGAAAAGATGCTTTGTTCATTCCAACAATCTTCTGGACATGTGTGTTTTCGTTATTTTCATAATTTATTTAGTGTAAGAAAATAAATACTTAGACTAAATAATAAGTGAATAAAAGAGTGCGAACGAAAATAATATAATAAAGTGCAATAACATTAACATAATTATATATACTTAGGCATACTTAGGACGTCTAAATATTCTCTTTGGAATAAAAGTAAAGGGTCGACTACCACACAGATCATGGCGTAAATATTTGAGTTTTTCCTATGCCATGTAAGGGTTTGAATATGTTTTGGTCAGATATACATAATGCCCACGCAAGACAAGTTGATTTTCTGTTTGAGCTTGTTGCTTGCCACCCCGAATTGTTTTCGGACTCTTTGTTTTCTTCGTTTGCTTACATAAAATAATCTATGATTCGCATATTTCTGCTCTGTTTAGTAGAAAGTTGAGCAATTTTTCATAATTGAAACGTCAACCAACTCGTACGTATGCGTGTTGATATAATCAACTTTAACAGGTATATATATAGGTAGGCTTCTTTGTGTCTTCTACCTTATTCCTTTCCAATCATCAATTGTATCATGTAAAGATTCTATCTATGTTCATTGTGTCAAGTAAAGATTCTATCTATCATTTAAATTATTTTTATCGGAATATGCCTTAGAAACTTTACCAACTGGCACGACGTTATATATACTTTGAATACGACCTTTCCAAGGCCTTGGAAAGAAGAAGAATCTAATAGCAGGCTACCACTAGAAATCATGGATGAAATGCATAAGAAATTAGAAAGTCAACTACCATCAGATTTGAACGGCACACTTTGGTATTGATGCTTGCTTCTACCGTTTTCAATAAATTGTTTTGCCAAGCGCTTGAAGCCTTTGGAAAGAATGGCTGTAAAAAGCCCTAGCTATCACTCAATAGTCCATCATTTAGACATATTGATAAGAAAGCGAATAAACCATCTAATAACTGTTAGCTAAAACATCTTACGTCCATCTTTCTTCCATGTGTACAATTCAGTTACTGTGTTATCGCTCGCAATCATGATCCTTGCTTATAGTCATAAGATGTGTTTATGGTTTGCTTTACCTTCGGCTATGGAATAGTTCTTTGGTAAGCTTGCGCTAGTAAGACGGTGTTTGCCGTTATGATTGCGGTATTCTTGAACTTTTAATGATGAAGAAAGACCAGCCACTGCTATTAAAAGTGTTGAAGAAGTGTTCTACCCACTGCTTATATCCACACGAATAGGTTCTATCTACACGAATAGGTTTTACCCACTGCCTATATCCAATCAAACGGATATTAGACGTGATCGTGCAGAACTTTTAAATAACCAAAGCCAAGATTCATTAAATGCGTTCACGCAAGAATTGAATCAATCATCGCAGACTTCTAACGATCCCGAAAATTTCCTAACAAAGTGTTCTAATTAGAATCTGAAACGTTAAAAATAGATTAAATAGCGATTATTAAATGGAAAAAGTTTATTCGAAGTTATATTTTATAAGAGTTATATTATTATTATCTATGTTATCTTATCTCGACTTGCAAGAAAGATTTGTGGTTTTAAATTTACATTCCATATGATTAATTCGATAAACTAAGACCAAAAAATAAACTATGAAAATAATTATACAGAAATGCCGTTTGCTTTTATAATAAATGTTTATAATTATAAATATATTGTTAAACTGCATTTATTTTTCTTTTCGTAGCAAAATGAAACTTTTTACTTATTGCATTCAAGCCTTTGATGCTTTAAGAAAAATTTCATAAGGATTTCAATCCTTTAAAATTGTTTTATTTAAAACCTAATTTTTACTACACTATATACTTACTGTGTACAAAATTCTTTTAAAAGAGAGATCGATTTTAATGCCAATCTTGTTTTACAAAAAATTTATTGGAATGATAAACTCAGATAGAAAAGAATATTTTACATTATGCTTATAGTAGAAAACATGCCCAGCCTTTTTAAAATAATAACAAAATTTATATATAAAAATAAAACGAAAAAATATAAAGGAAACTTTAACATATTTTTTGTAAAATTCACAACACAAATTCGGTAAGCAATTTTTATATGTACATAGAAAACCAGCCTGGTCTGGCCTCCGCACCACGCTATAGCGAATCAATACTATTATCATTATTATTATTATTATCATTTGAAAGCTTACATCCTTAAGAAAATTAACGTAAATTAAGTAACATACGTGTTGAAACTAATGCGCCCAATAAAAGTATTTTTGTCTTCGAAAATCGTAATGAATATTATTTCAATTCATTTACGATGAGACCTGCTAAGCATTTGCGCCATCCTTTTAATAACAAACGGCCACAGTATCAGAAACATGAACCAAGCGGGAGATATATTTGAAAATGGCCACCATTTAGGATGTTTTGAGCTACGCATTATTGATGATGAATTGTTTGCTAGAAAGGATTGCGATTTTCCCAATATGTGATGCATTTTTATAACCGATTTTTCCAAATCGATTATGCGTTGATTAACGGCAGCTATATCAGAATTCATTTTTACTATGGTGAGTTGCACCTGCTTAAGAATATGCGTGTTGTGCATTAAGGATTCGTTAAAATCATTTTGCTCATTGAAAGGATCTACGTATTCGTCATCTGACTGATCGATGCTACCTTTCATGCTTTGATTGTCAATAGTAGCGGTGGCAGAGGTGGTAGAGGTGGCTCCCGCCGTTTGTGGTTTGTTGACTGGTACTAGGCGTATACCATTTATTTCAGCATTCTCAGTAGATTGTTCGTTTGTGTTCACAGTTATTTTTTCCGAGTTTTCTTCGGTCAAATGTTGGGTGCCAATGACGGACTGAAAATGATTTTTCGTTTGTAAAAATTTATAAACAAACAAATATTATATCATTTACTTCAGATGCAATTGCGTCGACATTATTACTACGTCCATGTTGTGGACTATTGGTACGTGAATTGAACGGAGAATTAGGATGAGATTCCGCTAATTCTTTCATGCCAGGTGCTATGATATCCAATTCATCTAAATTAATATTTTCTAATCCCGATAAACTGCCAACGAAATTTTGCACATTTTCCGTAAAAGACATAGTTTCTATGATTTCTTGAAGGCCTTGCACATATTTTTCCATAGCCTCCTCCTTACTGAGATGACGATTCTTATTCCAAGCCTCCCATTTAGTTCGCCCTACGACATCCCATATTTTTGGTTTATTTTGATTGCAAGGACCTTCAGTTGCTTGTTTGTATAAGCCATAAAATTTTAACATCATCGTAGTAGTGGGTTGATATGGCCCATTTTTTGGTAAACCTTTAATAACATTCACTGCCGCTAGAAATCGTTCTTGCACAGTTGCCATAATAAATATATATACTCTGCAATAAGAAACATATTTTGCAACATTTAATTATAATCAATTTTAGTAAACAGAGTAAAGGAATATAAAACTAAGGATATATGGAATTAAAGATATTTACAAATTAGGCTCTCTTGTCAAGAATATAATCTAGAAATATATTTATTGTGCTATTAAATTTCCCTTAAATGAACTTTGCTCACTTCGTTGTGCATGATCTATACCTCTTTATTAATAAAGTAGTACCTGCTTTTCACTCTAACTGTAATTCTTAAATTTTCAATTAATTTGTTTGCTTGAAGTTCGAATTGTTTTTTTTACTTGAAATCTTACTTAAGTTTATGTTATTGAAATGTATTCTATCGTGTTTACTTTCTGTAAATATGCTTAGTTTTTCTTTTTAATAACTTTCTTATAAAAATATCTTAGATAACGATATACTATATAATTTATCTGAACTATTTTCTTTAAGCACATCTGGCAACTCATTTCTGTCTACAGAGTTGTAATGACTTCAGCCACTGGTTGCAAAAAGCTGTATGTAAAGCTTTTGAGCTTTTTGTATGTTTGTTGCAAAATACTGGCACTGTATGTCCTTCTCCACATTTGCCATGCACGTGCTATTGTTTACATTTCAAAAGTAAGACGATGATGTTGTTGCTGTAAATATTGTTACCACTTCGTTTATTTATCGTAATTTCTAAAGACATTATTACTATTATTATTGTTATGATTATTATTATTATTATTAATCTTTAAAAGATAATAAGTCGGTTCAATTTATTTCCTTTTCTTTTTCTAAGCTAAAATATCTTGGAAGAATGAGTTCAACACGAAAACCAAATCGAATATTACTGAAGATAATAGAATCGCGACGTTTGACGATTGCTTTGAATATAAATTTAAACATTTTCTAGATTTTTTCTCTTTTGCGTTACTCCCGAATATGATATTTTATTATTTTTACCCGCAAAGCGAATTATAACAAAGTGAAAAATTAAGGGTAAATGAATCGCGAATCATCGACGGTTATGAAGAAATTTACAACCATTGAAAATGGCAAGAAGTTATATACTCCTTTGGCTGTATACTTAATGGCACTCTCTTCTTTGTTACACACGATTTTTCGATGAAAGTAATTTTATGTAATGATCTACTTTCTCCAAATTATATATATAAAGTAGGTAGAATAAAATTTACTTATGATTAGATGTGTCCCATAAGCAGACTCTTACTTGACTCTTAGCCAATTTTTCACTCTGATTAGGAATGTATGTACATTTTACATGGTTTTTTAAGGTATATTTTTCTTCATTAACAACAAAAAAAGAAAAATGTACAAAATGAAATTCAACAAAATAGGCAGCCTTAGCTTCTTCTTTTTATTCCCACATTAGTCAAGATATAGTAAACATATGTATAAATAAATGCCATTTTATGAATTGCGCCATAGAAATATTTCTTATGCAATGACAGTTTGACTTTGCTGAGAATAAAATTCTAATTCTGAGAATACAATTTTTTCTCTTCATATATTTTTTATTACTATGCAAACTACGCCCTTTAAACAAAATAACAGTAATTATATATAACAGTAATAATAAAAATGATAATAATAGTAGTATAATAACAGAAGGAAATTTTTTACACATCCCAGCAAGTTTTCGATTGCTAATTTGCCGAATAACAAAAGAAGAAGGAAAAAGTAATTTCTTCTTTTACATTTTCTTTAACCGAAATAAAAAAATTATAAAAATTTCAAAAGAAAAAAAGAGTACAATTTTTTAATTTCTACTCTTCCTCGAAATCCCGATATATAAAATAAATAATAAAAATTATTTTTCGCTTTGAATCGAAAATAAAAGAGAGCATTTTATTTGTTTAATCATATGTTTAAGAATCAGATGGATTACCTGCGTGGAGTGGATGTTTTGCATTCAATAAAATGATATAATTGTCCAATTTGTTATTAAATATAAGTTACTTAAGTAAGTTATAGAATTGATTTTGATTTATAATTTACTGAGTTACGAAACTTAAGTAACTTAAATAACTGCTGCAAGAAACTTTTTAGGTTTTTCCGTTTCGTTCGTAATATTCTCCTTTCCCCTCTACGCGCATATGAGTGCGTTTGCTGCAGTATGGCAACACTAATAATTCAGTATAGTAGAAATTTTTCAAATGTCATTTAGCTAAACGACGAATTATTTTATTCGCGAAGTGTGGCTTTGGTGGCTTTGTGACACAAGATATTTTATTTTTTCGTGCGTCATATATGTAGAACGTGAAATTCTCAATTTTCACAACAAGGTGTAAATCTTTCAATCATAATTTCGTCAGTGCTAAAGAGAGTGAAATAGAAATTAACTATTTCATAAATGTTAATCAGCGTTAATAACTCAATTCGTTATTATAGATAACCTTGTGCTGAAAGGCTGCTAACAAACAATTTGTGTTCGTTTTCGTTTTTTCTTTCAGTTACAAAGATCGATTTTTAACTATACGTGTGGCGGTGTATTTGTGCATTTTTTTCTTCATTATATATACCACTACTAATATATAACTTCTCTGGTAGTGATTCAATACATGTGAGCGAGCGTGTTTGGTTACGTGTATTCACATATAAAGTAATACATTCGATCAGAAGCGATTGAATAAAAATCACAACTGGACATTGTTAAATATTGCAATTAAACATGAAATTTGTTGCAACAACAACAGTCGACAATAAATTATTTGATGAAGAAGAAGCCTTTTTATTCCAGACATCTATAAATAATCAAACAACGTTCTTAAAAGCACTAAACAATTTACAACTTTGCTCGTTTATACTGAGGAAATTTCAAGTGATTCATAAAACGCAACAACAACAGTGTAAAAACTCAAAAGTTCATAAAAATTGGAAAAATCAAAACTTTTGCATAGCTGCGTCTTGATTAAAAGCAAATATTCATTTAAGAAAATTCAACTACTCTGATATAATTGGGAGCCGATTCAAAAGAAAAAATCGATAATTGTGCAAAACTGTGAATTAAATACAAAAATCGTGCTATAAAACAAAGTGAGCGTTAGTGAAAAATTATTTGGAAGAAAAACAAAGATTGAAATCAAAAACATTTTTATCAAACCGAATATAAAAAGTGTTGTAAGAAAAATATAAAAAAAAAAAAATTATTAGAAAATTTCTGGCAAAAAGGATAAGACAAGACATATATATTTGTTGAAAAGCCTCGTGTTCTGCTGTCATCGTCCTTTATCCTTTATATTCTGACATCTTTCGCTTTGTTTGCGTGTATGCATGCGTGTGCCATTCAACGTGTCTCAAAGTTTCACTGTTGAGTGAGCGTGCAGAGGAATTTTTCGCTACTTTCTCATTTCTAAATTTATTTACGTTCGCAGAGCACAAACTTGGGTGGTGAGAAAACCACAATCGCAAATGCATGATATGGTGGCTATATATTCTATTTTTCTTTTTTTTTTGTATTGCAGGGTGCTTAAAACTGATCCTATCTGTTGCTTTAAAAAAATCACAATTGAATTCGAAGGCGTTGATTTGAATTTGTCAAAAATTTCAAAATCATATCTGAAAACTAAAAATCATAAAAAATTGAAAAAGATGCCACGTCGTAATAAAAAAGGAGGCAAGGGTAAGATAAAAATTTATCTCTATAAACACGAGCAATTTTTTTTATTTCTTTACTTAAATTATAGTATTAGATGAAATTGCTATA
>CCAG010022616.1:0-16012 GCA_001077435.1 Glossina morsitans morsitans
ATATATATATATATACATGCATATATGTAAATATATTCATATATATATATATACATATATTTATATATAAATAATATACATATATATTTATATATAATAACTATATATAAATAAATATATAAAATGCAAGACAGAATCGATTTAACATATGATACTAGTAAAAAAAAAAACAAACAAACAAAAACAAGACAAAACAACAAAAATATATACTAAATATATAAATGAAGTTAACGATTTTGGGTGAAAAATTCATAAATAGCTCCAGCAATTATTAAGATAGCGAAATAACAAAAGCCTGTTCGCTTTTGGCAAGTCTTAGACACTCATCAGCACAAATGAATAATATCAGAGAAGTTTCGAATAGGGTGCAGTGAATATATCAGGGGCCTTCTAGCCCAGTTTTCTTTCACTCTCAGGCGCATCATCAGTTCGGTTGTCAATTTTCGCCTTGCAATTATTGAGAGTAAAAATATAAATTTATTGTGCTGCGTGCCAGCGACATTTCGATGGTCACTTATCGGTATGTGTATGCAGGCAGATCGAAATCACAATTTTTGATATTCGATTCTTAATCGTCCAAGGAAGATCTGTGTCAAATTCAACTTTCCTACCTTAATATTTGCGGCTGTAGCAAGTCTACAGAAATTGGGTGTCAATATGATACCTTTGAATAGAAATAGGTATACATCATCAGCATCTCGAAAACTGGATTAATTAGAAAAAAAAATGATTATAGGTATTTAAAGGCCTTTTCATATAAATAAAAGTCACCAAAAAAGTTTGGAACATTAGCTGTTTTATAATCATTATTCTGAGGATAAAAATGGCGTACTTGGTGGTTCTAAGTGTTAAACTACATTCCAACAAAAATTCCATATATGTCTGTTGTTTGCAGTAGAATATCCTACTATCATAAAAATAGAGTACAAAATTTCAGATAAATTATAATAATAATGCAACGTAATAATTTCCAACATATGTCTGCTGCGATATAGAATAATGATAAGGTTCGCTGTTAGTTTCCAAAAGATCTCTTTCGCTTTTCATATTTTGTTGCTCAATATTTACTTTAATGCTTCATTGTTGGTTTTAAAATGTGTAAATAATCGTTTGCATTCTATGGCCTTCCTGTGTGTCCCAGTATTAACTGGCATTAGCCACAAAAGAACACTTCAGATTTATTACCCACCGCTATATTTACAGATTTTCTGAGCGTATTTTTTTTGCATTGTTCACTTACTTTGGCTTGGACGGTGCAGAATCCTGATGTAGTTTGAAAAAACTCTTTCAATTTTTTAATTATTAATATTTTTTTAATATCTGTCAAAAAATAGAAATTTAAAAAAATATATAGCTGTCAGCTATCCACCCAGATCTCGACTAGCAACTCAATGGTCGTGGGTTCGAATCTCAAATGCGCTAAAGTTTTTACTAATAAAAAGCTGAGTAAAAATTAATCAGTTTGCTTTCATTGTTATTGCATTTGAATAAAAATTTAATATGCTCTTATGCGAATATATAAAACATTTGTATATAATACATTAAATGTTTTTTAACAATTACAAAAAAAAAAAAAAAAAAAAAAAGTGCAACAACATGCATACAATCACAACAACAACAACAACAATAATAATTACAAAAGTAACTACATAAATCATATAAAACAAAATAATGCCTGCCCTATAAGGTCAAATGTACCCATATATACATATATATATTAAGTATATAATATAGCTGCATAAGGTCTTTACTATGCTATGCATGCCCTGAGAATTGGTTTTTGTTTGCTAGCAATTATTCTACAATTCATTTATTACTGCATATAGAAGAGTGCTTAAATGTTCGGCTTACACCATGCGATCAGACGATGGATGATTAAACTCATGTGTAAACGAACACAATAAATGTCGATGTGGGTCACAAAGGAAAAAAAAGAAATACCGTCAAATTTTAAAAACAGGTACATAAGAGATTTGATCCCGCTTGTCAAATTTTAAAAACAGGTACATAAGAGATTGGATCCTGCTTGTCAAATATTCCATTTACCAGTTAATTCTTGGCTTTTACGTAAAAACAGAGATGTTAAAGTATTCAATGCATTCCGATACAAAACGGCATATATGGCCTCCACAACACACATGACTTCCACAAAAACGACTCATAGCTGCCACAAGTACGTCAAAAACAGTACAAAACGATTTAACAGTTATTCAATAAAAACGCAAACAAAGTTAAAAACGACATATGTTAAGATATATTGGCAAGAGGTAGAGAAGTAAAGAGAGTATTAGATTTTGTTTGTGTAGAGGAGAGAACCAAGAGTGCTTCAAGAATTTATTTCTCTGGCTAAATTAATAATAAAATTTCTACGTTTTTTTACGTTCTTTTTAAAAACGTAGTCGAGCGCTTGTAGATATTTGATAATTTCGATATATGAGATTTCTTTCCACTCATCTATCACGATCTCTTTTCAAACTATCTGACATGCCTAAGAACATGTCCTTTGTTAAATTTATTGCAAACTGTCAACCAAAAGAGCAACCTGCACATTTAGTTAACTCCCCCGAAAAGGTAGTTCTTAACATAGGAATTTTTGAAAACCCTTATTGTATATCTCAACGTTTTTTTATTGATGGTTATATATAAATACAGATGAATATATATATAAATGGAATTTATCTTAAAATACAAAAATATTGTAGATAGAGTAAAGGCTTTTTATGCTACTTTATGTTAAATTATCTAAAAATGTATACTTATTAATTACTTTTGTGGTGGCTATAACAAATTCGACATTGTTATCCTCTTGGCAAGCAAGAAAACGTAAAGCAGCGATTTCGGCAAAAGTACAACCGCCGACAAAAAATACCAAGACAACACGAGGAATATTTAGAGAAGAACCCTCGCTGGGCGTTGATGTATGACGGCCGCCGATGCCGATTAGTTGCGCCTGAAAATCTTCAAAGGTTGGTCCAGGCAAATTATTGATTTGACTTTTTAATGATTGCCAGCCTAAAGGTTTCAACGAAAGCTCCACAATTCGTGCTGTGAGCGGAGCATAAAAACTGTGAACGTAACTAATATCTTTTGGTTCGATTTCCACAACGTCGTCGACCGTCAAGTTGAGCGTCTTAAACGAAAGTACAGTTTTAATATAAAATACATTTTTTTTTCGGGATTTTACATACTTTACGTAATACTGCATAAGCCCGGGATTCACTTTGTGTATATAAAACTCCAGCTTTTTCCAAATTACTAACTTTTAGCAGCACTTCCAAACCATACACATGAGCTAACTCACGTTTATAGTAATTCAAAACCTTTAAAAATCGTATTTTTTATCCTCGTTTGTGTAGGTAAAGCCTATTGCACTTTGCATCATTTACCTTCTCTTTAAAACCGGAAGCGGCTGCACATTGCATACATATTAATCTTAATACACTTTTCAATTCAGTTTTTTTCGCCATCAAATCTTCTATATAAGTACTGGGCCTTTCAATATCTTCACACATCATGAACTCTTGTTCGGCTGTCAGGTCATCTGTAAATTCATAAGCGTCTAAACGCTTCCGTATAATTTCGCCAATGGTTGTGTGCACGGCTACTGATTGCTTTTGAGCTAGTAGAACGGGCAATTTATCAACCAATAATTTCATATCATGTACCGATTTGTCTTGAGTACTGGCATTCATTTGGGCACTAATCTCTTTGGCGTTGCGAGCTAATATTCTACCTACTTCGTTGAAATTTTTATTGCGCAATTCTGCATATAATTTTTCTCCTGAATTGAGTATAATAGTCTTCTTTTCCGCGGTCAAATGTGCAGGGGAAACATCATCTTCACCGCGATTTGCAAACAATTCAGCTGGTAAAGTTAATTGATTGTGTCGTATGCCATAGAATTCATCAATAAGTCCTTCATAGGTAAGTTGTGTAGCAAATGTACTTAAAAAATCGATGGAGCGATCGAACAAGATTATTTGATCAATAATGCCTTTCTCGCCATTAAAAAGTAATTTCTCTTCAGCTCCTAATTGTTTTGCTCGGTCCCATACGCCTTGCGACATGCTACCCTTACCGTAAATTTTCGGTATACGCCCATAAATGCGTTGCAATTGCACTAGCCCAATGGCTGCCTGATACAATACTGTAGGATCACCATCAACCGCGATATCTCGAAAAGTTGTAGCATTTTCCATAGACAAGATATCAAAATCGAGTGGATAAAAATTCCAAGGTAATTCTTCCAATTGACCAAAACTTCCATAGACATTCTTATTTTCCAAATGTTTTATACATAAACACGAACGTCTCGGCACAAAGAAAATATGGAATAGCCGACCTTTTTCCTTAGTGCGCAACACATGACTTACTATGATATCCATCAGTTTTATTTGAGTTCGAATAATATAGATGATATTAGTTGCATCCCTAGGGAAACGAGTTTCCTTATCCAATTTCAACAATTTAATTCCTCTGTCTGAGAAGAGGCTTGGTGAAGCTATTAAGCCAATAGGACCTAATAAGGCATCGTCTAACACAATTGCCTTGTTACCCTCTATTTTTTCTAGTAAATGCACCAACTCTCTACATGAAGATTCTTGTAAAAGCTGAAGATTGACACGTTGCCTTTGCAAATATGAAAACATCTTATCACAATAAAAAAATAAACCTAATAGTTTTTCGTAGTTGCAATATTCCAATCGTAATTGTGTTTGACGTCTTCTTCATGATTTTGATTGACAAGTTACAATAGCAAGACTTAAAAATAAATGTCATACACTACTCTATTAAGTTCACAACACAATGAATACGTTATACGCTGTGAGTAATGCGTAACGCGAAAGTAGCTAAACACATAGCTTGCGTGCCTTCCTAAGGGGAAATCATATGAGGTTAGATTTGTTTACAGAAACGTTAATGGAAGTGCAAAATTATTAATGTGAAAAATATCTTTAAATATAATTATTTAAAGCAAAAGAAGAGAGAAAATTAAAAAATATTATACTAAAATTTAATTATTACTTTATTTTAAATAATTTAATATCATATTATTTCAATTTAATTAAATTTAATTAGTCTTTCCAGTGAATGCAAATAACCAGAGTAAGTATTCCAAAGACTAAAATGTTAATCAAATAAATATTTTTTTTTTTTTTTTTTGTCAAAAGCCACTCCCCCTGAAATTTTAAAATGTTGCTAAAAATTTAAAATCTGGAATGACGCTAAAGGCCAAGTGGAGATTGACAAATAATGGGGTGCACACATACAACGATGGCATTTGCATTGTTCAATTATTTCAATTATACGTAGACTGACTCACGTTTTGACATTTAGCTGTATAAAGCATGATGCAGTGATGTATTCATTATTCGGAACGATTAAGTCGTTTTAAGAATAAAAGAAGAAAAGGAAATTTGAAAAGGATTATTAAAAAGATTATAATAAATAAATGTGTGCGCAAATTGCAACAACAAAATACGCACAGCACCAGATTTGCAAAACAAACTACACATGGTATTGCTTTTACAGTAACAAAATATGCAGTGGTTTTTATGATAATATGCTTTAACTACACCCTGTCGGTTTAATTCACAATAATAATAAAACTTAGTAAGTGGGAATTGAGAATAACGACGAGGGCTAAAAGGTTTAATAATTTGTCACTTTTGTTTTGTTATTGGAAAAACAAATTAAGTATAGCGTAAAAAAATTTACAGTTAAATTATAGAAACAAATAAACAAGAATAACTGCTGTTGACAATGAGTGATCCAGCAATGAAAGATCCAATAAGGGTCACGCTTAAGAAACTCATTCAACATTCAAGGTAAGTTTAGCATTTCTATGTATCTATGTCAGGCAATGAAGAACTTCGTATTTAAGGCTTAATTTAAGCATTTAGATCCAGTTACTTAGAATCGCTATTTTTGAAAACATAACATTTTATCAATTCCAGAGCTAATTTCACAGCAGATGATGTTCTTAAGGAATTTCGTACAGTTAAAGAGAAGCGTAACAATCGAAAGCTTTTAAAGATTTTGGAGATATTAGCGAAAAATCAGCACAAAGCTTTGGAAAATTTGCAAGAAACTGCTAAACTTTTAGAAAAGTAAGTTCAAATATGTGTAAAGTGTATTTGTTTCTATGATTGTTATTAATGTTTTTATGTCTTAGAAAGGATCCATTTTATTGTTTAATAAATTTTCTTAACTACTATTCTGATGTCAACATAATGCAATCGATGCGCAAAAAGGAATTAGTGTCCTCAACACCATTGCTCAGCAAAAATATGTTGGATGCTTCGGAATCAGTTTCAGAGGTAAGTCTTTGAAAAGTACTATTAGCACTATAAACATTAGGGTCAAATTTTAAACATTCTAGATAAAAGAACGTGTCGTTCAAGCAGCCAGTGGCGGTTTAAGTCGCGCATCTCAGAACAATAATGCGATAGTTAGCCTGGGTTTATTGGCTCCACCTCCTTTGTCATTAACTTCATCCAATAATATTACAACTACTGCCTCGGCCACTAATACGTCCGCTACAATTTCCTTGGGAAATGCATCATTATATCCAGCTGTCAAAACGGATCACAACCCGGACAGTTTATGGGAATTTCATAATATGGATAATTTTCAATTTCAACAAAGCAATATTGCCGCTATACCCATTAACAGTCAAGAAAATTTACTGTTATACGATTTAATTTATTGTTTAACGGGTATGCGCGGTTCCTATATAACCCCTATTGCGAATGTCTTCGAGGGTGAGAGTGTTGGTAGGGCAATATCAATAAAATTTAAGGTATCGGAACAAATTCACAGCTCTTTGCGCGACATTGCTCAAGAAATATTACCGCTTGCTTCCCATTACACTTGCATACAAAAATTTATACAAAAAACAACATTCACACAATGCAGCCAAGTGTTACAAGCATTAAGCGAAGCTTTGAATAATCTAATACATGATTATTATGTAAGTAATTTAATCAAATTTTATATTCGAGAAATTGCTTTTAATAATAATATTTATCATTTTAGCTACTCTTGGCTCAATTAGAGGCGGAGTTGAATGCTGGAAATTTAACTTTACACAAAATGTTGTTCTATGTTCGTCCTACTTTGAATACGATGGAAGTACTGGCCGGAGCTGTGTCACTTATTGTAACGGTAACTAAATTATAAAAAAAAAAAATATAAAAAAAAAATCATTACTTAACATGTAATTTTTAACTATCTTTTCATAAGAATGATTTGCATGGAGGACATGCATTAACTTTACTATTCAATCAGATAAGTGCCTTGACCGGCGATGAGGAATCTCAGCGATTTATGATTCAATTGACGCAACGTGCTGCTGTTCCATACATGAATATCTTGCAATTGTGGATTCAAAAGGGAGCTATTAATGATCCGCAGCAGGAATTTCTAGTGGAAGATAACGAAGTTATACGCCGAGAGGAATTGCCAGAACATTATTCGTCGGATTACTGGGAGAAACGGTTATTAAACAAGCACAAATATTATTAATATTGTTAATGAATTTTTAAGAACAATTTATAATTTCAGTTATACAGTACGTCGCGAACGAATACCATGTTTTTTGGAGAAAGTATCCGATATTATCTTACGCACGGGCAAATACTTAAATGTAATACGTCAGTGTGGCAAGAAAGTAACTCTTCCGCAGACAATGGACTTGCAATTTTCACCAACCAATCAAAATCATATTGCTGTTATACAGAACGCTTATCGATTTGCTTCAAAAAATCTACTTGAGGTGTTACTTAAAGAGAATGATTTAATGGGTCATCTTATGTCGGTCAAACGTTATTTGCTATTGCAACAGGGTGACTTTATCACCGAATTTATGGACGCTTGTGAGGAAGAGTTGGCCAAGAATGTCGATAAAGTGTTGCCCATGAAATTGGAGAATTTATTAGGTCTAACTTTGCGTCTCTCATCAGCTAAGCATGACCCCTATAAAGATGATGTTCATTGCGAACTTTTGACCTATGATTTGGTGACACAAATGTCAAAAATCATGAACAATGAGGAAGGTAAACTATAATTTATTTTTTACTTACCATTTGTGATCTTTTCATTCTCTCAGAATATTGGTTAAGTCACGATCGTTTAGATCTTAACGGGCTGGAGTGTTTCGCATTTCGATATGAGGTTAAGTGGCCGGTGTCGTTGGTCTTGAATCATATAGCGATTTCTAAATATCAAATGTTATTTCGTCAACTTTTCTATTGCAAACATGTAGAGAGACAATTGTGCAAGTAGGTCTACAAAACGACGACGAATAATTCGGTGACGATATTCAATTTAAATATTTTCATTTTTATTTATAGAATCTGGAAAGAGAATTCTATAGCGAAAAAATTTTCACCGCAAGCCGCTGAACTTTATCGATCCGCTTTTACTTTACGGCAACGTATGATGAACGCTGTACAAAATCTTGAATACTATATGATGGTAGAAGTTATCGAACCAAACTGGCATTTATTTATACAAAATATGAATAAAGTAAGTGTACAGTGTTGATTACAATTAAAGCGAAAAATTCTCTGCAACGAAATATTCTGTATTCCTTGATTAAAGCGTTTACTTTGACTGTTGTCGTTTTGAATATAAAAGTAATAATGTAATGAATTTAATTTGTAATATATATAGGAGGTATTAAGTGCAATTCGATAACTGATACGTTCGCTTTTATTAGATAAGCATTTCATATGAAGTAGCAACGATTCATTTGTTAACATTTAATTATAATTAATAGAGAGGAGTACAGATATTCTTTCCGAAATGTTCTGCTTATAAGAGTTCCTGCAAGTAGTGAACATGGTCTTAAGAATTACTATTTGCACACTAACTGGTTTAAAACTTTTTCGTTATTAAAGGTTGAAAACGTCGATGAAGTATTATCGTTCCATCAAGATTTCCTGGATTCGTGTTTGAAAAATTGCATGCTAACCGATACTACCACCCTGAATCGTTCCATCTTTAAGATGTGCAATATATGCCTGAAATTTTGTGAATTTATCCAAGTAAGTTCAATTAAAAAGAAACATTTTTTTTTTTTTTCATTCAAAAGCTGTTATTTAATTTTGCATAACTTTTGGCGTAAGATTTCCTTTATTCACACTCTCGTTTTTTTCGCATAATTTAAGCAATTTCTAATTAAATGGTATATTTTCTGAAAATTTCCGATTTATATTGCTTAATTTTCAATCTTATTTCTTAAAACCAACTGACAAAAAAAAAAAATAAATAAATTAAGAAGTCGCAACGATTCTTTCTTGATGCTGAGCTCACTTCAATGGTTTGCGATAGTAATGATGAGGATAATTCAGATTCAGAACTTGATTTTTCAAATCAGAAGCAGGTATAATAACTTATGCACATCTATTCTCGTATATTGTAAAACTCATTATTCACCAAAAAAAAAAAAATAAAAACGTTTATATTGAAAATATCGTCTTGTACTTACAATTGATTTTCTGTTTAATGTAAAAACAAAACCTATATAATAATCTAGCTTTTGATATCAAAACGTACACAGTATCCCGCTTATGCATGTTTATTTTTGTAATGATTCGAATTTGACTTTATTTATATATATATTTCTTTTATTTTTTTTTTATTGTATTTTTAAAGAGCATTTTAAAATATTAATACGACTGATAAATTTATTCGGATCGCAAAAGCCGGCCCAATACTATTTAATGTCATTGCTAAATACTTTTTTGTGATTTCGTTTCCAAAATTTCCCGCATTAGATACGTAGATGGAATTGAATTATTTTAAAACTTCTATTTTATATTTAATATATTTTTAACATGTAATAAGAAAACATTTTGAGAATTGAGTAGGATCTACTATCGGGAACGATATGTGCGGACTAATAATTTGGAACATTGTTTAAAAACATATACACACGTAGTTGATTATATATTTATTAGTAATAATATATCAAACGTATTAAAAAAGGTAGAGGCCGTGAGAAATTATTGCGTACAATTTTTATACCCTACACCAATTGTGGTATAAGGGTATATGCAATACTGACAAGAACTTTAGAGGGAGCCGATCGATTCAGGATTATTTTCTGAATCTGTCTGTCCGTCGCCTTTTCGTTTGTTTAACCTACATGTCGCAATTTTGATGAAATTTGCTATAATGATGTGTTTCTGACGCTGAATGTTCAATATGGCTCGAATCGGGCCATACATTGTCTTATTTTGAAAAGTCGTTATGTATTTGGGGTGGTGCAGGCCCGTGACCTACTATAGCGTTGTTACTTGCTCACAATTAAATTAAAAATTTTAAAATAAAAAGATTATATGCCTATACATATTTTTATACTTGATGTTCTTGAAAACATTGAGCACCCGGATGTCTCCATAAGGACGTCAAAGGTATTCATTCGTTCTTTTTTATATAAAACTTTTCCAAGGGGAATGAGTACGATGCACAATGCTTTTGGTGTAAAGAAAGAAATATTTACCTTCCTTACCTAGTTTTCAGCCGATGTGTGACGAAGCCAATCTACATGATTGATTAACCATTTAGTCCTGTAGATATTGATTTATAAATACAATGGATAAGAAATAAGTACAATACCTTTTCGTAGGTGTAATACCTTTAGTCCATCGAAATCGCCTTTTGTTAAATTTATTAAGTCAGTTATGTAATCTTCTATTAATCGTGGGCTTGAGAATCCATCTACCATGAATGATCGGACATGTTCTATGTAGAACATGCTTTATGTAGAAAATGTTGCTTACTAACACGTTCGCAATTAATGAGACTCGTTAATGGGATTCCAAATCGATCATAAAGTGAATAAAAATCTTGTATTTTCTTTTTAGCTTTCATTATCAATTTTTTTTTGCACATAAAAACGAATTACATATGCGTAAAGAAATCTATCTTGTAACTTTGTTAACTCTTTCATTTTCCCGTGATTCAAAAAAAAAAAAAAAACAAAAGTTTCAATGTGTTGTACTTAATAAATCAAACATTGTTTCGATCAAGCTATTGCATAATGATAAATATATACAATTGTTCTTTTTGCAGTCGGAGACATCGTTAGCACCTACGGACACCTTTTCGGAACGTGTAAAACGTTTCGATCTTGAATTCACCGCGCTCCTGATTGGTTTACTGAAACAGATAAATGATGTAGCTTCGGATAATCCATCGGATCGTTTCATTAATCTGGTGCATCGGATTAATTTCAATTCATTCTACAATGAACAAATGGATAAGTTATGTGCAAAGGATGCCCTGATGACACATCGTTGACAATATTCGTTTCATTTGATACCGCCGAGATCGTAACAGTTTATGCTAATTTATAAAAACTAATTTCTTTTTGTACGTATTGTTTTTCCATTTTTACTTGTTCTTTTATTTGTAATGCTTTCCTTCAAATAAATATTTTTAGTTTACATGTTCTTCAAAAGACTCGTCTCTAATCGCTTTTATCCTCGGAAAGATTAAAAAGAAACGAAAAATGTAATTTTTTTTTGCTATAATATTGAATGGGCGTGGCTTCCTTTTTTCCATTTTTGTAGAATATACCTGGACATTTTTACCGCGTGCAACAAGTCCACAAAGCAGAGATGTTTTCTATCTCTATCTCTATCTCTATCTCTATCTCTATCTCTCTCTCTATCTCTATCTCTATCTCTATCTCTATCTCTATCTCTATCTCTATCTCTATCTCTATCTCTATCTCTATCTCTATCTCTATCTCTATCTCTATCTCTATCTCTATCTCTATCTCTATCTCTATCTCTATCTCTATCTCTATCTCTATCTCTATCTCTATCTCTATCAACTTACGTGCAAAAAAGTTTTAATGCTTTCGCCAAATTTGAAGCTGATATCCTAATTTTTGCGGTTAGGGCAATGTCTACCAAAGATATTACATAGACGGGCAGATGGACACGCTTAAATCGATTTAGAATTTAATGACTATCAATAATATATATGCTTTATGAGAACTTATTAACCTAGTGCGTTCGTATGTAACACGCAGAACGGCTTAAGATAGACCCACCTTTTATTATACCGAATCATTTTCTAAATGTCTAACCTGTCTGTCCGTCTGATGTCTGTCCATGTGAATTTGTGTTTAAGCTACAGGTCGCAATTTTCGGGATATTTCGATGAAATTTGGTACAGTGACGTATTTTGACTCAAGGACGAATGCTATTGAAAATGTTTTGGATCGGTCTAGTTTTTCGACCACTCCCACTTGCAATTTTCGAAATTTTTTGACAAAAGTCGCTGACTAATAGTAATTCGATGATCTAAATTGCTATGCAAAATTTGGTTCGGCAGGGGTAATTTTTTGAATCCCCTCCCATATAACCGTTTCTACGAAAATTGAATCTTTAGATAGTAAAAAAGGCTAATTTTCACTATTCCATGATGAAAATTCGTTCATTATAGTAAATTGACAAAGAAATCAATCCTACCGAATTTGGACCAGGTAGGTTCAATTCTTGGATACCAGCGCATACAAGAATTCTGATAAGCCAAAAAGGTCTAATTGTTAACATTTTGTGATGAAAATTGGTTCATGATATTAACTTAATATAAGAATTAAGTGAACGTAACTTGAACAACATGAGCTTATTTCTTGGATCCCATCCCATGTTAGATTTCTGATGAATAGTAAGACTTTCAGAAAATGGTTTAATTTTTAATATTTTACATAAGCTTGCTTAATACGAAGTCTTTATTGATTTTCGTGATACGCTTTATCACTCTTTTTCATAGACCAGTGTTTCCAAAATGTGAACTGACGTAACCCACAATTAGCAAAACTCAGTTTTTTATCAGAGATTTTATTATTCTTCATCTATTTTTATCATAAAATAAAATATTGAAAGGGAGGGAGACTTGTTATGCTATATATATAAAGACTTATTACTATATATGGGAGAGGGTTCAAACATTTCCCCCATCAACTTAATATGCCGAAATGCTATTAGGCATTGTGTTAAACCGCATCAAAGTATTCTCAAAAATTACAAACTGTAGACTGTAGACGTAAGAATGCGTGAAAAGAAAGTAATTGGAAAATTTCCGAAATGAGTTCATGACTAAAAGGCTGTAACAAAGAGCCGTTGCGGTGATTGGGGGATCAAACGAAAAATAAATTTCATTGTAACCTCCTTTTTATAAATAGGATCTTTATTTGGGGCGTTATGCATGCATTTTGATTTGCTTTCCGTTTGTTTCAGATATCTTTAGCGTTTCAAAGTCTTTTATTCCCTTAGTGAAAGAAGCCAGAAAGAACGCTTGAAGTATTCGTGAATTATATAAACTGCCAATTATAGCTGCAATTTATTGTCGTTATAAACCTGTGTGAACAATTGAATGCCAAAAACAAGCCATGAGAAGAATATTACATTCATGCGTAAAAGAGTTAGGCGACGATGTTGTTACGAACTTATCGTGTCCGGCAGATTACATCTCAAGTATATGAGGAGAAGAAATTGAAAATAAATCCTTAAATGCAAAACTTTTTTTAATTCATGTGCGATGCATCTTCTTTTTTTTTTTTTTTTTTTTGAAGCGTACGTAAACTATTTTTTTTTTGTGTTTCCTTCGTTTCTTTTCCTCTCTCCAATCATTTCTTCAATTTGGGCAAATGCGTTTTAAATACATAGTTCGATATCGTTCGATATGGATTGAATGGACGATAGAATATCTAACTAACAGTATAGATGCTTGCATGATGTATATGTACACACACATATATGTATATATATAGATGTATAGAAGGGTGTAAATATTTACAGACAGTTATGTGCAAATAAATTACAGAAAATATTTTACAATTTGTGAGCCCTGAACTGTGGTCGTTGCAGTACATACGCCATACGCCATTAAAAATGTATTTATGAGATGTGGAAAACTTCACCCTAGACTAGTAAGTGCAAGTAATCTGGTGAAGATTTTAAAAGTTGCTAGTATGTATGAACATATATATATATATATATATATATGTATATATATATATATATATATATATATATATATATATATATATATATATATATATATATATATATATATATATATATATATATATATATATATATATATATATAGCTAGTATGTATGAACATATATATATATATATATATATATATATGTATATATATGTATATAATATAATGCTACTTAAAAGGTAATCTCTTTGAAACAATTAAGTTATGAAAAATATCTGAACCTATTGATCATGTTAATATGCTAGATCACTTCAATCAATATCGGAATTCTGATCTCTTAAATATTCAATTTATTTTCATACCGATATTGAGGAGAAATTTTTTTGCGTACTATCCGTAACAGAAAGGCTTGCCGGAAATACGGTCAAAAGATATACAAGTGAATCAGCTGCATATACTTTCGTCCATAATGCATTTACTTACTATTTGTATTGGAACATTGAAAGAGAGATATTTGAGTTAATCAATTAAAGGGCTCATATTATTATCTAATTGATCAAGATGCACTCTGGAGCTCTAGGATGATGCAAGCGATAATAGTAGAAAGATTTCAAGGGGGAACGAAGTTCAAGTGAAAAGAAAAAATTTGAACGCTATAGTCGGATAAGGCAGTCTTTAATTATTTCTTCCGAGAAGCTTCGCCGTATGAAGTCTAACTGACTCAAATATCAATTGAAAGAAAAAATCATCTATTGATCGGAGAATATTTGAATGTAAAAGTTCAAGTTATGACTAAAGAAAGGAAACCTTTTATTAATAAATAAGTGGGAATGTTATAGTCGGGCAAAGCCGATTAGAAGATACCCTACATGGCTTTGCCTAATGCATGTATTCCCCGTTTTTGGTAATAAGACACAAATAATTACACATTATTTTCATGCAAAGGCCCGCATTATGGAGGGTGCTCAAAACATCAGATTACGGGATCCAAATCTAACAAACGTAATTAACTTCGCAAATATTTTATTATTTTTCAGTTTCCGTCATAAAAAAAGTATAAATTATACTCTCTCTCCTTATAAGGGCTTGCTTTTCATGATAAGCCCATAGATATGTTGAGATCTAAAACATAGATTTATGTGATCCAAATTTCCTATCTTTTATTTCTTCTGTCAATTTACTATTGTGGTCAATTTTCGCCATGAATAATTGAAAATAATAATCATTCTCACGGTATAAAGCCTCGATTTTCATAGGACCGGTTCAAAAAATCACCGCTTCGCGATCCAAAGTTTTCACACCAATTTAGAATGCCGAAATATCATCACTCAGTGCCTTTTACCGCAAAACTCTAAAAATTAAAATATTTGAAAATAAGGGCATGAAAAATCGGTTCGATTCGAACCATTTTCAATAGGGTTTGCCGATGTTGGTCAAAACACGCGACCTGTAGTTTAAACACATCATGATACATGAAAAGTCATCAGACGGACGGACGGACAAATAAGCTTAGATCGATCGATACCGTAAAAAGTGAGTGAGGGTATCTCAAGTCCTTCCCGATGTTACACACATTCGTACAAATCAAATACATCCTGTGCAACAAGAGGTGTAGGGTGTAATGTAATCATCTCGATATGGCATCGATTCAGAATCGAGTTTTTCAATAAACTTCGAAATGATATACATATGCATATCGTGTCCTCTCTCTTTCGCTTAATTTTTGATAGTGCCGCACCAGGTAGAGAGAGAGAGAGAGAGAGAGAGAGAGAGAGAGAGAGAAAGAAAGAAAGAGATAGAGATAGAGAGAGATATTTAGGCGATTAATTTTTCTCAACACTGTCTATTCGTTTGTGTTGTATGCCTATATGTATGTGCTTGTATTGGTTCATTTTATGGTTTTAATAATTCTCTGTGAATTTTCAAAAATATTCGAAATGCAAAATCAATTTTATATATGTTTGTTGTCATCTCTGGAAAGTGCATGTTTTCTCCTTTCACTGCGAACGAGTGTGCATATGAGTGAGTGCATATTA
>CCAG010022617.1:0-40305 GCA_001077435.1 Glossina morsitans morsitans
TATGGCTGAAAGTGGTGAAAGACGCGTTGATCCAACATCACAGGCACAAGCAGAAACTAGTGCTTTAACACCTACACAGCACTCTTTGAACATTTCTGCTCAACAAATGGATGAAGTAATGGAGTTTGAACGTGCTGCTGATGATGTTGTCAATGGATTGCGCGTTGAATTACGCGATTATACTGATCGAGTTCAACGTGAAGCAACTAATCGCGTTCTAGACGCAGCTCGTAGTATGCCAACAGTTGCTGGCTCTGTACCAGCTTTTGCTCCTACACGGAGTTCTGATGATATTTTGCAGATTATACAGGCTGCACAAGCACCGATTTTACGGATGCTTGATGACATGAACTGTCGTTTAAATTCGATTCACGGTTGTAGTGATCAGGGTACTTTGATTGCTGGTTTACCAGCAATGCCATCACCACCGATTGTATCAGCTCCAAATGTTTATGCTACTGCTCGTTATACTAACTGGCACATGCGTAATTTTGGAGGACAATGGTGCAGTCTCCTAGCTTTGCGTATTGCAATTGACACTGCGAGTGTCACAAGCTTTAATGATCGCGCATCACGTATACAGCTTCTGTATACTTTCCAGATGCTTCCACGCGTTCAGGTGGTTGATGAGTTTTCCCGTTTTCCAGGAAGTAACTTTTACTTCGAAATGGGTAGTACTTTGGGAATGACAGTTCGTCGTTTTATGGACATTTTGGCATTCAAAGATTCTGAATTATTTTTCCAACAAGAAATAGGAATCCAAGACTTGGGTCGAGTGGATTTGCAACTGCGATCAGAGCAACAAGTCAAAAGGATCGGAAAATGAGACGCGGGAGCGCGTGCAGCAATAAAACGCCCCTTTTGAAACGACCTTTTGAAAAAATTGTCACGAATATTGCAGGAACATTTCCTACCAACAATGCAGGGAACAAGTACGTACTAGTAGTCGTAGTGATTATTATTAGTTGAGTGGGCACATCGTACCGCGTCATAGAAGATCTATTGTATTCGCTCATGCCCCTAGCCCTCCAGTTTTAGAATTTTTATAAATGCCGACAACTCCCTTGGATGGCAGCACTATCCCCCTCCAGCCTTGTGAAATGCTCGCCAAGGACATGGTGTCTGATTCTGCAGATTGTCTCACATTTACATAGAATGTGATAGGACGTCTCCCTCATCCCTTAACAGAATTTGCCAATTTAAATCGGCATCGGACATACCCATGTTTTTCAGATGGTACCTGAGAGAACTATGACCCGTGCAGAAGCCCCCTCCTAAGCATATGCGGCTTTTTCTTAGTTTCAGTAGGTTATGTGCCATACCGGAAGTTTTTATGAATCTTCTTGCTTCCCGTTTTCGTGCACTCCAACACAAGCCTAGATGTTATCATTCGCCCCTTTAGAGACTTGAAGACGGCTTGGCTGTCGTTAATTGTAGTCGTTAACTAGCATAGCAAACCAAGAGACGAAGCATTTATCAATAGTTGGATTACACTGTTTGGAGTCCCCATAGAATTGCATTTAGGTCAAGAGATGAACTTCGATTCCACAAGTTTGGCCTGTTGCACCCTCCAACAATACATTTGCAAAGTAACCGATGGCCATCAACAGGATTGAGAGACACAAGACCACACGATAACCGCATAGGTAAAGATATGACTTCCACCACTTTTAAAGAAGCTATGTTTCGTGGGGTTTGGGGAACACAGAAAGAACAATTGCAATGGTCAAACCCAGGCATAGGGAGGGGGAGGTAGATGGCCCGAAAAACAAGGAAGAGGGAGGTCTTACCCGGGTTGGGACTACCCGTGGAAAGAGTAAGTGGTACCGCAAAATCGTCAAAGCGGTTAGAGAGAGGGTAAAGTCTACTTGCGGTACAGCATGTAAGTGGCGGGATTGCCCTGTATACGTCGACACTGTCCAATATGACGATGGGGCAGTTGTGAGCAAGGGAGGTCATGTACCGCACCCGTATGCTGCGGGGGGTATCAATAGCTTGGCCTACTCACTCTTGAGTGAAAAGGACCACAGCTGGCTCGCTCAATACCAAGACGCGGGGGGATGGTTTGACCAAGACATCTATTACCAGCGTCGTTTACGCGAGGATGGCCTAGATGAGATACAGGCAGGGGGCGAGTTAACACGCTTTGCTGCTGAAATCGAGAGGCAGGAGAAGGTGAGAGACGAGGGTACTTGGAAGCTTTGGGGAAGAGCTCCTATTCCAATGTACCCTTGTGGGACGAAGTCGGAGGAAGGAGTTAGGATGGTAGACTCACCTGGAGTTGTCATTCCTGTCGTTACTGTGCGTGAGCAAGAAGTGTCCCGTATTTAACGGTGATGTGGAGAGCGCGTGGGAGGAAGTCCGAAAAATGGGCTCATTACCTCTACAGGGGTTAAGTTCTGTAGAACGTGAAATGCGCTCTATCCAGTGGGGATGGGTAGCAGCACTCCAGGACCTGGCTGGCCGAGATGTGAATACCCGTGAAATGACAAGTGCCGAGAGAGCTGCACTGTCTCATATGGCGGGGAAGGGGGTCGTAGATAAAGTCAAGCAAATCCCTGTGGAAGGTGCAAAGAGTAGCGGGAGTGGAGGTGCCCCTGGCACGCCAGCTGAGAGAGAGGTATGCCGAATCCGTACACGAGAAGACACATTGTCTTTCAGAGCAAAAAAACATGCTGACGAAATTAGGGGAGATCCCGCCCGTATAAGAGGCATGTTCGGCGTAGCACACGTCAATCCTAAATGGGTAAGAGCCGTGCGCAGCTTCTTGAAGAAAGGAAGCATTAGAACAGCTGTCACTAGTGAGAACGCAGTGGATAAAAAGACAGCTGAGAAAGTTGGTAAGTGCACGACCTTTTTGATTGGGGCCTGGTCGTGCAAGGAAGTAGGGCCCCTGGTCGAGCACGAGGCACCAGCAAAGCCTGGAGATATGGCTCGTGAGGAAGATAAGAGTGATAAGGTCCAATACTCGAGGTGCATGGTACAAGCCATGCGCTTCGCCGGCATTGCCGCTAAGGTCCAGTCACTTAATGTCTGCCCTCACTGCTTTTTCCATGGTACTGAAATGGAGCCTCAGCTAGACGAGGGACGCTATGCGGGGAAAAGCCTAGACGAGCTGAGAGAAGTGGATCTGAATCGTCTACTTAAGAAGGATAGTGAAGGATGGTTATCCGCGTGTGCTGCATTGCATAACCGTGAGATGCATGCATCCAATGGCAACATTCAATATACATCTACTGGTGCTGCCTCTCGTGTTGATGTGTCTCTGTCAACCATTAAGGAGGCCTATGATATAAGAGCTGTACGCGGTATACTGAGTGGAGGACCTGCGGTATTGCGAGATGATTTTCAGCGCCGTGCGTCAGTTATGCCGTATACGCCTGCTAACGGCACAACATGGGCTGTCCCGTCAATAGGAGGTACCAGCCACCAGTTCGTAACAGACTGGGATAAACGTGAAGGAACTGCTCGGGTATGTAAAGCTGAAATAGCGAATAGGCAGGCTTCCCTGTTGGCAGAAATCGCTGTTTTAAAGGAGCAATTGGGTGCCGGAAGGACATAAATTTCAAAGTAGAAGAGAAATGGGAGACCAATTTCAAAGGAGGGAGGAATCTGGAAATACTGATAGATTTGAATTGATCAAATTTAAATACATATGCAAGCTAAAGGGAAAGGACAAATTAGTAGGGCACCAACACTATCAGGAAAATTTGAACAGAGATAATTTTGATGGAGATCTTTCTAAGACCGCATTAGAAACCAAAGAAGAACTTCAGAAGAAGAAGAAGATTTTTTAAAAGAAAAGGGGGAGATTGTAGCAAAACTGGCTAAGGTTTGTAGGAAAATGTGTAGGCGATGTTTTTTCTTTTTTATGAAAGGAAAAGAAAAATTTTGGGAGAAGAAGTTGAATTTATCAGCCAATTTTTTTTAAATTGTAAAAAAAAAAAAAAAAGATTTAAAAATAAAAGGAATGAATGGATTTTTGTAATGTGCGCGGTTTTATTGCGGACTTTATTTATCTTCCCATCCAACACAACTTTAAATTACGATTAGCAACAACAAAAACCATTAACCGTACTCAATACACCAAAAGGGCACGGCTTATAAGCGCATATATATTTTTAAAATCCCGACTATTCAACATTCTCAACGAGCCAATCATCAATTTACTTAAATCATTTAGTATAAAAAATTACGAGCAAACATTCACTGCGCCTTGCCTTGGCTTCGCTTGGCGTCCTCCTGCTTCATCTTATAACAACATCTTTTAAATGGATATCCGTTCGATTGTGGAAACAAGTACCGTTCGTTTAAAATGGATGCAAAAATCGTAATCATAATCACCAAAGCAATTGTTTGACTGGTTTCTCGACCAAAACGCAGTGGAATCTAAACTGTACCAGCAAACACTCCTGCTTATTCAGCGCCGCCTCAACCATATGATGCGCAGGATTGAAGGCAGTCAGTCAGCGGCAGTCGAGCAGAAAGGTTAACAAGCCATATAATTCCTTTAGAAAGTTGGTGTTTGGCTGTTTCCTGCACTAGGACTGTCAATCATCCTTCGGTCTGAGGAATATTGACTTTTATTCCTTCAGAACGTTGAAGATTGGCTGTTTTCTTAAATTAATTAAGATGATAGATAAAGGATCTGTTTGGCATTTTTTATGGATGGAAGTGCAAGGAAGTTGCGAAAATAATTCCTTCGAAATTTGTCAGAAACAATATATCAAGAAGCTATTACAGACTAACAAACTGTAAAATTTTCGACCCATAGCTACATCACTTGATGCAGGATACTAGGTAGCATGTAAGGCCGATGTATATATGAATATCGATATACCAGAGTCCCATGCAGTCGTTTATGTACTTAGCAGTGGGCATTCGGCCAGAGGTTTTCCATTTCGTGTGTAGCGGTAAGGAAAAAGGCGCCACATACAAACCGTATTCTAATGTACTTGAGCGCAACGCAAAAAACAAACATTGACATACAGAAAGGCAGATAAGTTGTAAGTTATGTAAATGCTGACCTGGGCGTTGATCTTAAGGATGTAAAATCGTATACCGGATATGCATTTTTCTGAGCAGACGGAGTACCTTCGTACGAATCGAAAAACAAATTTCAACAGCTGTAAGCAGCGCATAGGTGGAATATGTAGCACTCATACCCACAACAAAGGGAGCTGCATATTTCAAGAAATCACTAAATGAAAATTTTATGAGTTGGTGTTCGTTGAAAGGGAGTATTATAAAGCAAACTCTTTACCTTGTTTCGAGCATGTAGATCAACGTACATAACCCAAAAAAAAAAAGAAGAAATTCTGAGAATCCCGCCAGGCTTTCTGCCATCTGTGTTAAAAGAATCAAGCATCTGTTTGTAAGTAACGCGAACTTGAGTAGACAATAAAATTAAGTATTTTCCTAGCATTTTTTACTAAACAGAGAAGAACAGATTTTTCTCCTAATCCGGATAAAGGAAAACGAAACTATACCTGCGGTATAAAATGTAAAACAGAAATATAAGCAAAGAGGAGAATAACGTGACAACACATTCAATACGGAATTTGACTTTATCAAGGAGAGTCTTGAAGTTCGGTGCTAGCGAATAATAATCAAAATAAAGAAATAAATTAATAGACTTTGAAATAGGAATTGCTTTTAAGCTAATGCGGATAAAGGAAAACGAAATTATACTTTGGGTGTAAAATATAACGAAAGAAATGTAAGTAAAGAGGAGAATAATGTGATAAAATATTCGGTATAAAATTTTACTTTATCAAGGAAAGAACTCAAGTTCGATGCTAGCGAATATTAATCAAAATAAAGAAATGAACAAATGCAGTTCAAAATAGAAATTGTTTATCAGCTTAATCCATTTCCTTGTTTTTAAATATATTTGAAGTGAGAAAAGGCATTTAACGAAGAATAATTATGGAAATTGTGCATTGTGAGAACGTACACGACAGAGTGCTGGACTCAACGATCGCTAGGTTGCGGCCATAAAAAGTGAAAGATGAATGTACGGTTTATTAACGCAAAAATATGTTTGAAGAATAGAAAAATTGGATAAATGTCAGAAACCCTCGTTTTATGCAATTTCTTTGTACATTATTAAGAATTGAGTCATATATAGAGGAGAACAAAAACTCGAAGCTAAAAAATTAGCAAGCTATTGTACAAAAAAGGTGAAAAACATGAACAGGTCAATAAAGCGTTAAAAAAGAAAACACTCCTCTTCACACCGTGTAACATTACTTGAGTTTTCGCGTGATAAACCTAAGAGGTCGAATCAATAATTGACATTTTTTTTTATATAAATTATTAATTATCTATTGTTAAATAAAAATAAGTTTTATGTTCTATAAATTAAAAAAACATAACTGTGCCTTGAATTGCGTAAATTTGATTATAATTTAGATTATTTATATCTAACATAAAAATCTTGTATTGTTATATTTCACTTTATTTCTTTTATTTTTTTTTTTTTTATTTTTTTTTTTTGATAAAATAAAGAATATGTATTATTATGAAAATATTAAAATACTGGTAAGACTTCCTGAGGGTGACTGAGGGGCGAGGGAAAAGTAGTATGGATAGGGCATAGATTTTATATTAGTTTAAAATTTCAAAATTAATAGTAATCATGTTTTTATTTAAAATAATAAAATATTTATAATGAAACAAAAACCTATCATATAACTAAATTCATTAGTTCATTCAATCAAATATTATTACCCATCCCATCCGCCGAGCCAGGCCGGAAAACATGCGTTTAAATTAAAATAAAAAAAAAAACAATAACATCCAACAACAATAACAAGTATCAAGTATCTTAATTATGATGTTTATATTTTCTACAGGAATATTAGAGACTATTAGAGAAATCCTAGAGGGAGAAATAAGGAATTAGAAATCGATATTTTATTAGATCGCATGGGTCAGTCTTGAGTTAAAAGCATCTAAAATGTTAAAAATTGACTTAGTAGTCGCTTAATTGGTAATTAAACACACAAGTGAAGACCCGAAAATCTTTCTTTATTCAAAATATTACTTAATCTCTACCAGCGGAAGAAAAAATACAGCCATCAATTAGGACTTTTGGACAAAGCAGGCGCACTACCAAAGCGGTTATTTCGTTAGTCAAAAAAATTCCACATGTTTCTTACATGTTAAATGCAGAAGCGAAAAGAAGACTGATTGTAACGAACGAACAATTTATAAGATTTCATCCTTTTTGCATCCATTGTGCGAGGTCAGTATTTGTGAGATAATTTTACAATTTGCTTTTAATTCTTGCTTTCGTAAGTTTTAAAAATATTTCTACTTATTCTGTTACCTGTTGCGATTTCACGATTTTGTTTATGTCATCTCATCTCGTCCCTTTGCAATTAGTTGTGATCATTTCCCCATTTAATTTTTTTATGGCGACGTATGCCGAAGGAAATGAACATTTCACTTCCATAGTCAACATTTTGATGTGTTACTGGTTGCACTGCCCGTCTCTAAATGTTGCATCAACAATTGCTGCAAACTCACTCTTAAAGCCACCTCATCATTAATAATTTGCTTAATCTGCGACATATCCTGTTGCAATTGATGTATGGCAGTCCATAATTGACGTAATGTTGGTGTCATATCTTCGTTTTCCAAACCTATTACATATTGAGCATCGTAGGCAGGACGATGATAGCGGTAATGATGTGAAGTGATGTAAAAATATGAAAGAAAAAATAATCGTTGTGGTATCGTATTTTGCGAAGAAATAGAAGAACAAACATGAAAAAATCGGATAATGAATTTGCAATTTGGTTGTGATAAGGATAAGAATGATATAAGTATTGTAAGAGTACATAGAAAACATTTTACAAAATACGCAATTGGCTTAGCCAATTGAAAAGTCCGTGGAGCGGCATTTGAGTTAAGAACAAAATGAATTTTATAGGCCTGGCTGAAACTTTAACTTACTACTGAACTTTATTTTGAGTTGCTGTAGAACACAATAGATTTCATCGAACTCAGTTTTTGTTGTGCTCTAAAAAAAAAAATCACTTTCAATCAATACACTAGCGGTTCATAGTGGTAGTATTCCTATAAACATAAAACATCACTAGAAACTTGCTTTCCTCCCTCTCCGCCTAAAATAAAAATAACATAATATTAAAAAAAATTTAGATAGAAATTTTTTTTCATCATCATAAAAGTGTACGTATGTTACACTAGCTCTGGAATAAATGTTTTGAAATACGGTTGTTAGGAAGCTTTTTCCGAAAAAACAAAATTGATCTGACGAAGCAAGAAATATCAGAACGGGAAAAATTTAACCGACGAACCTGCTGAAGAAAAGTGCTGGAAAGGGCGAAAATGAGGGGAAAAAATGTAAGAGTTCTTTTGCTCTCCGCTCCGCGCACTTTCCTTTGATATATTATGAAAGTTTTGAAGCTTTTTTTCTCTCTTTTCTTCCATTTGTTTTTCCTGTTAAATAACTATAATTATATAAAAGATGTTTTTTCATGTTCTAAGCTCAGATCAGATTGAAGAAATGCTACTTAATAGACTTAGTCTGCTCAAAATGAAAGTTAATAATTTGCTGCATAAGTTACAAATAGTTTTATAAATTTTAATAATCTTTCATGTAAAAGTATGTACACGTCACAGAGGTAACTCTCGTTTAAACCTTATGATCATTCAATTATGTTATTAAATATAAACAAATATATATAAATATATATATATATATATTTTTTTTTGTTAACAAAACCGAGAGATAGTGTATGCAGAGTAAGTTTATTCATGTATAAGTTTTACGAATTTATTGAATTCGCCTTCAACTAACTAACTAAATACTTATAAATATTTTGATTATCGTTTACGCTTAAACAACACAAATACAATTCACTATACATAGTATAAATATTAAAACTTATATAGAAAAATATATATGATTAAAGTTTTTTGTATAAATAGTTTAATTTTTTTTTCTTTGCATTTTATTACAATTTCTTTGGCAAATTGTTAGTAACACTGATTTATTTTGTAGTGATTAAGTAGCACTAATATATATATAAAACTTTTTTTTTTTAATTCTCTTTAAGTCTAAAATTAAACATACATAATAATTAATTAGCTAACTAAGCAACAAAATATAAAGCATTCAGTTAGAAAGAGTGTCAATAATAAAATTAGAACTAAAAATAAATTATATATTACATATATATAGTGTATATATTAGTTAGATACAAAAAATCCTCTCATCCAATAATACCCAAATCCACCTTTTTAAAGCAACTTAAAGACGGATAACAATTGTGTAAAGTTTTGTTCTCATGTTGTTGGGTCTTTTCATTGATTTCTTTTGAGGATATCTTGCGCCATACATTTGACAAGGTGCATTGAAAGGGCTGCTTCAAAATTGCGCGCTCTCGTGGCGCTGCCTGTAATTGACTTTCTAACTGATTGAAAGCTTTATCCCTGACTGATGTTCTCTCTAAGACGTTATCGTACTTGGGCATGTAAAGTCCGAGTTATAAGTTCTAATTGCCGTTCAGTTCAGTGTATATCAAATTGTAAAGGGGTGGATCTTAGTTCGCATCATTTGAGTCGCTGTGTTTTCAGTAGAAGTAAAATAAAAACCACAAGCAAGAAAATTATAGCCGATGCTGAACGAATCTGCTATACCCATCAACCTTGTCCAAAAAAAGACTAAACAAGTAAGAAAATTATAACTGATCGTGATCGAATCTTTTTTATACCCATCACCGTTGTGCTAAAAAAGACAAAAAACAAGGAAAAGAGCTAAATTTTCATACTCTACAGCGCACCTGTGCGGACGTAACACCCAGAAGAGTTTAAGATAGACCCCGCCTTTCATTATTCAAATCCATTCAGAATCGTAGTCTGAAATGATCTAAGCCTGTCTGTCCGTCTGATGTCTGTCCATGTAAATTTATGTTGAAGCTATAGATGTGTATAGATGTTTGAGATGTTTTGAAGAAATTACCTATAGTGACGTGTTTTAACCCCACGAGTGGTTCGGATCGGTCCACTTTTTCGATCACTCCCCGTATAACGCCTTTTTCTAAAATGTACGTTTAAAAAAAATCTTAAAAAAATTACAATTTTTAAAATTTTTCGGCAAAAATGGATAAGTAGTAAGTATTTTGGCGTTCTAAATTGGTATGAACACTTTGGATCGGGTGGGGCAATTTTTGAACCCCCTGGAAACTGAAGTTCACACGACAAAGTCATAATTTTAAATGCTTCACGATGAAGATTACATCATAATAGTAATTTAACATAAAAAAATTAACTGTACCAAATATGGACCATCCCGGCCTATTTTTTGGATCCTACCCTAATAAGGATTTTCACGAAAGTTGATTGTGGTGATGAAAATTGACCCATAATGGTAAAAAATGAACAAAAATGAACTCTACATAATGACCATCGACCATGACCAATAAGACCATCGACGCCTATTTTTGGACCCCGTCCTATGTAAAGATTTCGCGAAAATTTTTGTTTTTTAGGACAGGAAAGGCTCAGTTTAATATTTTGTGATGAAAATTTATCCATAATAGTAATTTGATATAAAAACAGGATACAATTTTTGTGTTGTATAATAAAAATAAGAATTGTGTTAAGCAATGGTGTACGATATTTAATTTTGGGCCTTGCGCAACTATAATGTTCTTACTTGTTTTTTCTTACTTTGAGAGTAAAATTTGGAAGTTTGTATGGAGTATGTGTTACGCTTTATGAGTAGCAAGCAAGAAAGCGCGGAAAACAGAGGTGTTAACAGCTTTTATTGCAGAAGGGTGTGGACGCTGAAGGTAAGTCGTTTGACCAGTTTGCGCGATTTTCACTTTCTTTTGAAAGTTTGTTGGCGATGCCTTCATTTTTGCGAACGAGCGATTGCTTACTTCACAGATTGTTTATTAGACAGTTGGGCAGACAGACAGATGGATAGACGAACAGACGGACATGTTTAGGTGCGATTCGAAGCTAGAGCTGGCCAAGAATTTCCTTGCTTTATGGTGTTTTTGAAATTTGCTTCTGTGCATTATAAAGGCATTTCAAAAGGATTTAAATTTTAATACGCACCAGCGATTTTGCAAAACTTGTGCGAAAATGAGTCGATGAGTATTTCATCTCAGTCATTCGCAAATTACCCGATACTTTGCATACTTTTTATTATTCAGGCAACTATTTTTTAATTAAATTTGAATTTTATCAAAAAATCGGAAAAAATTTATTAGCAGCTGCCTAAAGCACTCACGAAGAAATCACGCTTTGACAAGTTAGGCGAATAAATGTGACTTCTTTATACAATTTTTGAACTTTAGCTAACTGATATGGGACAAAAGGTGTATATGCCTTTCGGAATGATCGGTCAAAGATTTTGGCAGAATTTTGATGAACTCGCGCTTTGATTTTGATGGCGTTTTCAATTATTACAAATTTCGTTTATCTGAGAAAGACTTCAAGACCATTCTCAAAGCCCTTACAATGCATATAGAATCTGCACAAAATGTTTGTGCGTAGCGCATGCTGTCGCTTACAACATTATAACTCGGCTTCCGAACAAGTTCGTTTGCCAAGTGTGTAACATTTAAGAGACGGTGAAGAATATACTTTCTCACTACATGCAGGTCATCGATAAGCGGCGCGCTTAGAATGTGCCCATTTGGAAGTGCCCTGATTGCTTTAGAATGCACCTCGTAGTTACTTTTGATTTTTCAACTAATAAAACAACTTATATTGCGACATGCTTGACGCATATGTACGCCGTGTTCGGGTAAAACTGATAATATTGAATGTTTCACTCATGCGGTCTCAGAACAAGGTGACAATTTTCTACATAAACGGCGAAGAAACAGTGCTTCTAATGGGAAGACTTGTAAAAGTGTTATCTCCGCATAATTATCTATTTATCCATTTCTAATAATTCATTATCGCCGAATATAAATTTCCTTATATATGGTTGACGGCCGTACCTCTTATCCTTAAAATTCTGTTCTATTAAGTAAAAATTAACTACAAGCATAGCAAGGTTTTGCATGATATAAAAAAAGATTTCCAAAAAGAAAAAATATTTTCATAATCAGTCCTATAGTTCTTAAATGGACGGCGTTGCTGCTGATTAATCTATTATCGCGGTTAATCCTAGGTTTACATTTTTGATTTCAGTACAATTTTGTTTCAAGAGTATTTCTGATATTTGTTGCTTACAATTATTATAAAAATAGTACATTTGTGTAGCTACTATTGAATTAAGAATTAAGAATTAAGAAGAAACAAATATTTATACGTAAAATTAAGGTTATAACAACTACATATGTATATGTTATATATATATATATATATACATCAAGGGTGTTCATTTAAATGCGTAAGCTCATCTTGTTGGCAAAACTCCCAAATCGACTACAACGTAAAACTCTCAAAACAATTGATCCCTCCGTCCGTATCCAACATTAATATCAATGGAAGTCATCTACTTACAATAATATAACACTTGTATGATAAATACATGACATGGGTTCGATTTCAAATCTTCGAATTGCCTTCAAAATTTTGATATCTGTTACGGTTTATAAGTTTTCTTTTCTTTTATATTATTACAAAAATATTGTATACAAAAATTTAGTTTTCTAATCCTATGTCCGATATTCTGAAAATACTAATAATGGGTCTTCTTTATAAGATCTTATTCTTGTATATTCCAAGTATGAGACAAATTTAGGGGACATATTTTGTATCGCAAGTAAATGTATGTTGTTGTAGTTCTCCCTCTAAATATTCGGCATTCCGAATACGCGAAAAACAGATAGACGGACGAACGACCAGGTCGAAAATACTGAAATTTTTTATCAAATCTTAGAAACATATATTTTAGATACAAAACAGAGCTAGTGTCCCCGAACAAACGCCAGGGCTGCACCACGACGATGTTGATTTTTCCATGTATTGAAATGAAAATTTTAAACTCGTTGGCTGTTTTCCTACTACACGACTCAAGTCAAGTTTGGAAACTAAGTCATCTGGCAATCTCCAGTAGATAACAGTGTGAAATTTTCAAGAACTATTATATTTTTTTTTAGGAATTTGAGTATGCTCCTAAATAGTCAAGAAGGGATGAAGAGAAATAGTCAGAAAATTTTATTTTCGAATACAATTTTACAGCACATGTACGGGAGCTCGAAACTTTAAACGTGCTCAAAACACAATTTTTCAAGAGGGCACGCAGCATAACTCTAACAGTTTTCATCTAAATTTTTCGCGATATTTTTAAAAAAGACATTTTTTTTTAATTCAAATTTAGGTCACGCGGCGTTATCATGGCTCCGGCTTCCATAGATAAATATATGCTTAAAGCTTCTACTGGCTTTTCCTTTGTTGTCAAAGAAGCGATTTTTTTGTTAGACTTTAGCAGTTGTGCCGTTCTTTAAAGTAATCTTGACATTCTGGACATAAACTGTTATCATAAATTATTATTAGATGTACAAATAAAATCCTCCCGTTAAAATTGGTTTCTTCATAAAACGTGTTTGATGGGTTCAACTTTCCCGAAATTTCAGGCAACTTAGATAACTTAGATATTGATATTTGAACGACGAAAGTTTCAGTTGCTTACAGGCTGTCATTCAGTGCATAAGCTTTAAACTGGGTTTATCTGCAAAAAAATGTAGCTAAACCTACAACACTGATCGGATTGGTTTGGATCGTCCGTCTGTCTTTCGCAAAAACATCAAGGAAATAAGTTTCAGCTTAGGGTAGGAAGTTTGACCGCGCCCACTGTATTCTCCAGACCTAATTCTTTCCGATTACCACTTATTCAGTTTTATCTAACCATAGTTAGCAGGTCAGTGCTTCACGGAAGATGGAAATATGCGAAAATAGGTCAATTTCTATTCCGCCCACGGACAATCCCACGAGTTTCCACAGCAGGGGTAACCATAAGCTGCCCAATAAATGAGAAAAGATCATAAGTATTAATGGTGCATATTTCGATGATGGAGCTTTCGAATAAGTACATTTTAAGCATACTTGAATTTTATCAAATATCGGCAGGAATTTATTTATATAGGGTACTAGAGAAGACTTCGTTCAGACAATAGTTAATATATAGAAATTTTTCTATGCAAATAAATATAGCTGTTATCGCCTTCGAGAATATTCAACAATAAGTTATATGGATATCTTTAAATAAGTTATGGTCCTAAATTCATTCTACGTGATCCTGCTGCATTATTATTTTTTTAACATGGATAGTTTGGCTAATCTTAACCGTATGTGATTCTAAAGAGAATGAAATAAAATCCTTAATCCGTACTAACTGAACGTTTGAAAGTTTACGTTTTTCGGGAAATGTAGAAAACTACCTATATTTCATTAAATATTTTTCATAGATCACAAAAATGACAAGTTATTGTGAAATTTAAAAATTTGTACAAAAGCCGAAACGTCTGTCATTCAATGCAGGTTTTAATCGGACTTTTAATGGAACTACAAAAGGGGACATTGTGACTACTGAGTTCCAAATAACTTACTATTAAACTTAAGTTTCACATTGCTTAGCTTAACATGAAATGCTCATCAGCATTTGCTCCGCCTAGACAATTGTAAACATTCTTTAAAAATTTCCTAAATATTTGGGCAGAAACGCCGAGTGCTATGCTCACAAGCCTTTGTGAAGCAAAGAAAATCCAATAGATTAACAAATTTTTATTGTAACGCATATGCTGTGTTGCTGATGCAATTGAATTAACTGCGCTAAGAATTAAAACTAAAAATTATTCTATGGTCTTAGGTGCTGAGAGCTCAATAATTCATCTTAAAAGTGGTTAAAGCTTTTTATAATAACTATTAGTAAAAGTTGATGTACATGTTGAACATGCTGTTGGGTGCGCAGCATCCGGCATTTTCTCAAATCCTATAATCATTTACATTAATATATATAAGGGGGGAAAAGTGGTGAAACAAAATGATCATTTAAGTCTTTTCAAGGGCCATTGTTATATATGAAGTATGAATTTCGTTATATGTACATGTGTTTATAGGTTTGTTTTAGAATTCTAGCATTCAATTAATCAATTTTGAAGCTTTTCTCTGTTACAGTGGGCGGCAATCAGTAATTGTTGATTTTTCGCCACTGTTTCATTACAAAATTACCGCAACACCAATTGCCTGAATGCCTTTGAGAATCACTGTCTCCATTACCAACACCGTATACGGCCGCATCAACAGCGGGCGTCGCCGAACCATTTGTATTCCCCTTGAGTAGAGCGGTTGTGCAGGCCTTTTGAATCGAATGCCGACCATCCACATCATCGCTGTCATCGAGGCCCTCGTCGCCTGTTAAATGCGGAGTACTGCGTCTAATAGCAGTCGATTTAAGGCCATAGCCTAACATATAACCACCACCGTAGCCTGCGTAACGATTACTCGATCCGCTCTCAAAGGAACGATTTAAACGTCGATCGTAAAGGCCTGGATGAGCAGTGCTCGCTGGTTGTTCTTCAGAATATTGTCGTATATTTGGTGGTCGTTTTTGACCTTGGTAGTTACTTTTTATAATTTTTGGTGATGTTTTGTTTTTCCGTGGCAATAAAGGCGTCATAAATATATTATCATAACCCGAACCAAAACCACTTTTTAAACGATTCAATGATTTTCTGGTAGCTCTCTCTTCGGATAAGGCACGGTAGTCTAAGACACCTAATGAAGTATTCGCATTACCGCTAGGACCAGTTCCAGCGGATCCAGATAAAGAATACCGATAACCGGCCGCGTTAAGAGAAGAAATCGAGGAAGAGTATAAATTGAAATTGTTAGGACTCGCCTCACGCCAAATATACGATGAATTTAGGCTATTTGTGGAGTTTTGTTGATTACTGGCTCCGCTGGAGCCGGGAAACGGAACGCCCGCACTGCATAAGAACGGCAACTGAGGATTAGAAGTGGAGAAAGGTTTGCTAGTCTTTAATTTACCGCCACGTATGGGTAAACACGGTGTCCACGGTTGAAGAACTATAAGACGCCGCAAGAAAATTTTAAAATATTTGCGCAATAAACAGGGAATAATAAAGAGATAAAAAGAAAGAGAAAGAAAGAAACAGAGAGAAAGAGAGAGAGAGAGAGAGATACAAAGAGAAAGTGTGAAAAAAATCATATAAATATAAGCCGCAGGCAACAGAACGGGATCGACAGCAATGAAAAAACAAAAATGAGTTTATTAATATAATACTTGAAAAACTTAAGAGCAAAAAAATGTAATCAACAGAACCAATACCATTACAACAGCAGCTGCCTTGCATATAAATTTTTTACAGAAATGTATGACCGAACACTGTTAGACCAAGCAGGAGTCGAAAACAAGCGAAACAGCTTAACATATAGACAAAGTGATATTTATTTAATTTTTTGATTATTTTGCCTACTAATCATATGTTTGTCTAAAGTGCTTCAAAGACAATGTCGCCTTTATTATCAAATAGAGAAACTACATTAGTTTCCTCAAATATTTTCGAGGCATTAAGTAAACTCCGCATACCGCCCTTATCGACGTGAATACCAGAATTGGTTTTCTTGTCTCTGTCACGCGCTCTTTTCCCCAAACCTGCATGCATGCTTTTTTCCGTTCTCTATAGTGTACCATACCACGTGAGCTTAGAACTTGTAAGTCTAATTTTTTAAATTAAAAAATAAGGCAAGGTATGTTTACTGAGCCGTAAAATGATATAAGACGACAGAGAAAGATCTTTCAAAGCTTTTTCCCAGCTTTTTATTGCTTGGAAAAATCAAAGCCTTTGCATTACAAAGAAAGAGTATAAGGTATGGAAATTTGCCGGGCAAGCTCTCTTTGTACGTACGATTAGGACTTGCTATAAAATTTATATGCAAGAAAACTGTATGCACTTTTGTTAGTTGCTATATAACGAATGATGAGAGTTATTCAACTTGTCACACACTAACTTTCCCCTTCAATGTAATGTCGAACAAAGAAAAAGAAAAGGTAAAATTAACTGTGGGCGAACGAAAAAAAAAACATTTTAAATCAAAAACTTGACTGAAAGACACATTTAGTAAATAATTGATGGAAATTATAATGAACCGTAAATAGTATATATGAACGTTAATTTAGTTGAATGTAGGTTTAGTGCCGAATAACTAACCAATTAATGGGTGAAAAAAAAATATGGAAAACAAATATTAAAGCAAATCAGTGAGGAAACCCTATGCGGCAGGTATCGGAAACCTAGCATACCCATCACCTTAAGTAAGTGCGTATCAATTGCCGCTGTATCAGTCGACCAATTAAAAGTATTTTTACATAAGAATTTACAAAACTATTATTTTTTAGCTGATTAGTTAGCATGAAGATGTTTTCGTTCTTGTCGGGTCAATTTCCAACACTTATCTGCGAAAAGTATATAGGTATACAGGTCAATCTATCCAAAATTTCTTACTGTAGGGACGACTTTGCACATTTTACTTATATTGTTCGATATTTTAGACGCCTCTAATTAATATTAAACTTGTCGCAAGTTTTATGTTGCAGCTTTCCATACATTCCCAGTAGATCCCGCACGTACATAAACTTGTTGAATCTGCTGCTAAGTTTCCCGAAAAACAGATCTGTTTTGCATACTAACAATTTGTTTAACGAAAAAGCGAAATACAGTGTGATACGCTAAGCCACGATGTGAGTGGACTGCTGGAGCGCTGAGACACTCTAACGTCTTCATACAGCTTCCAAATACCTTTACAGCCAGATTTTGGGTAACTATTTGTAAAGAAACGCTATGCCTCATGTGAAACTAAGTAAGGTTGTGACGTAAATTATCGCCTTGGAGGAGAGACCTAATACATACACACTCAGTAGAAGAGATCTGATTTCGATCGGCCTATTGGTTCTGATGACAATGCAACAAGGCACAGTCGCTGTTAACATGGATATCACATGAAAGTGTCGGAAGAGCAGAATACGACGAGCTAAAGGAGTTAATTTCAAATTTAACGTAGCGAACGCTGCGATGTAGTGGATTATCTTTTCATTAAAAATCCCCTTGATATAGATATCAAATAAAAGGCTTAGGGGAGTAGAATGCAAATTGTAATAAACTACAAAGTAAAAAACAGATTGTATGTAAAAAAACATTAAACAAATTTTTTCTTTTAATGAATGCGGTGCAAAATAAATTTTTTCTTAATATGTCGATGCACAATTTCCAGTTCCGTCTGATGCTTACACTTTGGAAAGACTATCATTTGCTCGAAACTCGGCAAACCACGCCGTTTGTTCCTATCAAAATTTGCATTCTGCTGTGATGAACTGATATCCTTTACAGACAGAACTTGTCGTGTAATGGTAAGGCTGCCACATAATTGTCCTTTCTCTTAAAAATCCGAATGGTCGTTTATACAGTACAGCGAAATCGTATTAATGAGACTAAAATAGGTGAAGAATGAGGTATATTGCAACATGACCTAAGATTTTTGGTGGTAACCGTTTATCGTTTGCACTTAAGAAATAGGACCCCTAAGCAGAATTGAAGGAACGAAACGTTCAGACATAGGATTGGAAGAAATATGTTGCGGTCGTGGTTATTATTTCATTAGGGACATAACAAAGCATTTCCTCACTCGCTGTGTGGCGAATAATAAGAAGTATGTGTGATAAGCTAAAAATTCGAGCTATTGGAAACAAAATCCGATTAGATCGTTTTTGACGGAAAATTTTCTATTTTTTTACAAAAGGATTAAAACCATTAACATTTAATCCAGTCACGCATCTGTAATCTGCAGCCTTTTTTGATAACTTTCGCTGCGTTTATACGTCTATATTAATTTTGAGAAGATTTATTTTTTCTCAACTCCAGGCCTACTTCTGCAAATAACACAATTCCGTATCTTGCTCGATTGCTAAAAAACAAAATTTAAAAAAATTGCTAGTGTTACTTCAAACTTCTTAAATGGAATGCAAAGCCACACCCTTTTTGGGCGAGGACTCTATCTTCTTGTTAGCATTTAACTAATTCTGGCAAATGATGGGATTTCATAAAAAATTTGATTTTCTTCTAAAGCTTTGGTTTATGTGTTTAAATTAAAATTAGATTAGGCCCAAAAAAAAAGAAACTTAAAACTAAGTTATTGTGCAAACTATTACAATATTTAACTAAATTATAGAGAAAATATAAATGCAGCAAATTATTAGCATAGTGTCGCATTATTCATGTTTTGTCCACACACGTCACCTAATAAAGCTATATGAATTATTTTCTTAAGGGCTCTGTGTGCAAAAACAATTTCCAAAAATTAATGTTAACAACAAATCATTATAAACTTAAGACAAATTCATGAGTCAAGCACATAAAATTTAATTAGAAGACAAAAGCCAACAAAGAAAATGGAAACTGCTCGTATTATATGCGCGTAAACATACCTGAATGTATAGTATTGCGTACGTTGTTTTGATAGGCGGCGCTATAAGCTTCGAAAACACGCAAAACCAAAGCATCTTCTTCGAAAGTAGGTTGATTTTTGCGACTATTAAAATAAGAAGATAATGCGTTTGAACTGCTACCACCACCTCCTCCACAACCAGTATTACTTGTAGCGTTGGCGTTGAACAGACTTGGCCGAAGTGGTGGTGCTGGACGTAAATTTGTTATGCTCCAGTTAGCTGAAGATAAGCAACAACGACAAAATTGACAGAGCTTCCTTGATTTAAAATGTATGAGACACTTACCTTTTGTGTTTACGCTCCTTACGTTTGTGGCCATGTTTAGAGGGAGATGGGTTTGATTTGGAGTCTTTGAAATACTGCTCGATGTCTGGACTAAATTTGATTTGTGGCTTGGAAGTGGCGCCGGATGATTTGGTAGACTTTGTTGTTGTTGTGGATGATGAGGTTGATGAGCAGGTGGTGGATGCTGACTGTGCGTATATTGATTGTAACTTAGGTGATGATTGAACGATAGGCTCCGTTTGTGTTGTGACGGAAGTGACATGGCTGGCGGTGCTGCAGCTGTGGTCGTTGCGGAACAATTCGTTGTTGCCGTTGATTGCTGTTGATTGTTCATTCGTTGACTTAGCAAACTTAGATTGGCTGGTGGAGACATCTAAAAAAATGAGAAAAATGAAGGAAACATCAACCTGAGCGTTAAGCATTATATATATATATATATATCAATATGTACGTGTGCATTTTATAAGTGATTAGTTTTTCAAGTTAATGAAATGTTAACGTAAACAATTGTGAAACACATTTTTAGTTAGTTTTGATGAAGCATTTGTCCACAGAAACAGAGGCTCGTCCAGCTTTATACGCAGGCTGTAAAAAAAAAGCGCAAGCAAGCTAAACGCAGTGCAATTGGTAAACATGTTTGTAAATTCGTTTTCGCTGCAATCCATTGCTTTCGGGCATATTGTTAAGATCTCCATTTTCAAACTACTTTTTTTTTTAAAAAGAGAAGCATTTAATTTTCACAAAGTCTGATGCAAGCAAATGTTTGAATTCCATAATGTAAATATGAATCAGATGACAAAGGGAAAATACAAATGTAACAACGAGAACCACGGTCACAAAAATGGGTCAAATAGGCGAAAAGTTACTCATGCAGTTTATATCATACGTTTGAGTCGTACAACAATTTTTCATTGACCAATTGAAATTGTACGGCTTTACAGTATAATGTAAAGTAGCTCCTTTGAAAAAGACGAAATGTGATGGCGGTAGTGAAAGCAATATTATTGTGGAGAACTTAACGAATTTACAAAACGAAAAACGTGCACAAAACAATTATGCCAGAGTTATTTTTGATCCCAATCGGAACTTTCAAAAATAAACTGGCATGTTCGATAGTTTGCTTGCCTTCTAAAACAGCCGCTGGCACATCCTCTGCTATAGAACCCAAAGAATCGTGACGAGCTATATAGGAACCCGAACACAAAGGACACTCCATGGAAGTCCTTGGCGTGTAGGGAAAGGTAGAGGAATTCTGATAAGTAGAATCCATTGCTCTGCTACTCTCCTTAAAGGAAGTGCAATCCTGGCATATTGAACAATACGTTGCCTCCTCACCAAAGCCGCCAGCACCTACCGCACAGTAACAACTTGAACACAGTGAGCAACGTGAATCCTCACTTGCTTGCTGCGTGGGTAACAGTTTTTCTTTACATGCATCTTTTATGCTTCCAACAAGAGCGGTGGGTAGAGGTTCTTTTTTCCACCAATGGGCATACATTCCTGAACGAAATAAACCGGATGTTTCAGGCGCATCTTCTTTCTCTAAATTTGGAGTGAAGATCATGTTGGAGCACAAATTAATCTTGCTGGTATCAGCAATGGGGTTTGTAGTATTTAAAACAATACTGGTCGCCTTTAATTGCACGTCCACATCGGCGGTTAAAGGAATCGAGGATCTCTCCACATTCGTAATGTCGCTAGATTCCTGCACAACTTCTGAGGTAAGAAACTTTTCTCTAAATGTACCGCAAACATCAAAACGCACCATATCTGTAGCGTCACTATCTCCAATAATTGGTGTACTTATCAATTGCGACGACCCGTCGATATCATAATAATTTAATTCGGTTTGAGGTGGATCGGGTGAAGCTATTGTGCAACTGCCAGCCATTCCCGAATCGCTGGAACGAGGACTGGGACATTGAGAATTTTCACAACATTTACATTTAGAGAGATCGGTTGCCGTACTGTTGTCATTACGATGACGATTTCGGGCATGATAACGATTATCTGGAATGTAATTTGTTTCATTTGTAACTTTCAAGTCGGAACCAATTTGCTGTGAGGACTCTCGCTCATTGTTTAAATTCATAGGAATACATTGGAAATGAATAAAACGCCTTAAGGAATTTGAACGACGCTTTGGATCCGCTGATTCTTCCCTAGATTGTCTCGAGCTCTCTTTGTACAAAGACGGCGGTGCAATAATATCATTGCTATCTTTAAAGTTATACAAAAGCTCTGCTTGAAGTTTGTCTGGAATATCATGACACCCCGTTGGTGGCAAATCCACAGAACTGGAATGAATTACCAAATTGCTTGACTGGGTGTTGCGCTCAATTCCGTCAACACTTTCGTTTTGCACCTCATTGCGATCTTTCCAGGATGGTACATAAACAGAAGTTTTTGAGCTGCGATTAAAACGATTCCCCACAAAAATATTTGGCATACTATGCCTTTCGGCAGGCACTACGTTTGGCCGATCGGTTTTTATTTGAGTTTCGTCACACATATCGGCCAGATTTTCGCAGGCAACGTACGCTCCCCCCAAACGTCCATTATATACCGAAGATATCTCAGAGGTTTCTGATGTTTGTTGTTGTTTAAGAGGGGGCCTCAAGTGTGTTTTTGGATCATGTATATTCGCAATAATATTTCCACTAAGATCAAGACGAGCTGTCGAGGTGTGAATAATTGCACTTTGTTCACTAGACTTTCTAGCTATCGCATGCATGGTTTTTGACCCGATTATTAAAGATTCTTTATGCATTCCACTTAATTGTTTATCATCGTCGACGTTATCTGAATCGAACCTTATCAGATTTATGGAAGAAGTATGACGCATTCTATGCGGAGAGTTAGCTCCGGATCCATGGTCTATAAAAGTTCCCGTTGATCCAACTGAGTCATGTTTGTTAGTATAAAACTGAATGAACTCAAATGGATTAGAGACACATTCACCACCGCAATCTTCAACATCAGAATCTTCTACTTCATCTTCACTCTCAGAATCAGTGGGAATTTCAAATGCATTTTGTCTTTCCAAGTCCAAACGCTGAATTATGCTGAACGTGTCCATGACGTAGTTACAATTCTTTTTAATTAACTTGACAGTGGCTTTATGGCATTTCTTCTGACGTATCGGTATTAATTTTAAATCAATGCTTTGTCTCGACTGGGGATATAATAGCATTTTGACTAAAGTTCCCTGCAATTTTCCAGCCTTTACCAAATTAGCAAAGTGTTCACTAAGACCAGCGTAAGGTGCTGCCGGTGGGTAATTGGTGGGTGGCAGAGTAACATTATGCAAAATAAGCGAAGGGCTATTATAATAGGCACACAATGAGAAACGTGTACAATATCCCCGTGTATCCAAGTTTTGAGAAGTCTGTTGATTCTTTTATAATTTATCGGTGTTTTTTAAAAAAATATATAATATTCAAGATAAACAAGCTGATTTATGATATAGAATACTTACGTGTGTAGGTGGTTGATGAACATGTCCGCCGCCACCAATTGAAACATTACTTAAATTGCTTAATTGACGTTTTATCCCCACAGGCATTGAGTGTTTTACGGATGTCAATAGTTCCACCCATTTGTTAGCTTCGTTGGGGCCCTGGCAAACGGCCACGATGCGTTCAATAAGAGGACTGTTAATTTCGAAAGCGTTCTTGTAAATGTCGGAATCATCTAAACGATTAACTATAATCCCCGTTAATGGCAATTTACCCTAAAAATGACAAACAAAACAAACTTAATATTTTAACTAAAAATAAGGATAGGTTTCAACGATACCTCATAAATAAAGGCACTCATTCTTTGGCTAACACTGAGTATGAGCAAAGTATGAGGAAATAGAACGAAGTAGCGATCTCTATGATCTGGTCCCACTGCTACACTCCCCATATGTATAATGTCACCTAAGCGGAATCCAATCAATAGCATTAATTGAGTAAATGTAGAGAAGTTTTTAAAAATTTACCTAATGAACTTAGTTCTTGGCCTTGCCAACCTCTCACGGGACCCGTCAAAACTTGCAATTCCAACTCCTTCTGCCTTCTCGTGGCTGAGCAAGTGGCCTAAAGTTTGTAAAGTTAAGAAGAAAATAAATTTTAAAAAGGACGCTATATTACTTACTGCGATATCTTTGTAAACCGATACACTTCTCTGCGTATCGCCACGATCTGGATGACTGTTTTCCATATGACGTTCCAACTCTTGCAACATAGCTGAGTACTTATCTAGACGACGAAATGGTTTCGAAAGACCCGTTGTGAGTACCAACAGACCGGGACTAGCGGCGCCTTGACGTTCCATATATTTCTCTAACTCATCTCTAAATTTATATTACTATTAAACTTTTCCAAAGACAACGTTTTTTTTTAAAACCCAACTTACTTATGTTTATCTAATATAACGATTGCTTTAGGGTGTGCCGCACAATAGGCTTGATGAGCTTGTTTCATTATCGGTGCTTTAGTAAGAAACAATTTTCCCACTCGATCGTTGCATTCCTCCATTTGCGATAGAAGCTCTTCGTGGATTTTAACTATCTCTACAAAATTGCACATAAGTTGAGCATATTCGTCGGCTGTGAGTCTAAATTTAGTAAACGAAAGAATAAAAGTCGTTGCCTCTTTGCATAAATACATGAATAAATCTCAATAAGTTTCACCAACATTTGCGTTTGTTGCAAAGGTTCCAGGAAATTTTCTAATAATCCTTGTATTTCGGCAACATGTGCCCGTTCGGAATCCAGTAAATCTTTCAGAACTACCGAACGATATTCTTGTATTTCCTCGGGCGGTCTAATAGATTCTGTGATGGGCAGAGGTGCCTTATATTCATTTACATAGTTGCTGGGAAACCAGCCAGTCTTATCGTTCAGCGTACCTTCCCACCAACCGCCCTCCTCGCGCTGCGTTACTGTTATTAAATCGCCTTTTTTAAAGCACAACTCATCATTATTGCCGCCCTTAAAGGAATACTCTGCTTGCACTATAAGCGGTTGATCCATTTTGCAACAGCTAGAGTAAACGCATATAAACTTTCTTTGCGCGGGTTGATAACTCAATCTGCAAGACAAACAATTTTTTTATCCATAGTGGAAAGTTAGCTCTTCGCACTAACTGAGTTTACTTGATCAAAATTAATGAGACGCGAGATACGGTTTTTATGAATTCGCGTAACGTTTACCATATTCAATACATTCACACGATCATTAATTTTATAGTTATCTACGATAGAGCGGCATTTATGATATATGGAAAATCTTATAAATATTATGTCCGATACTTGTTCTTCCTCTGGAAGATAATCATCAAGTTGTGAATGTTTGTTTGTAAATATCTACAAAAAGAATTTGATCATTTTACTTCCACGCATATGCCGCGTAATTATTAAAAACATCTGGTTTTGAAAAGATGTACGAACGTAAAACCCTCAACGCAGCCATAAATTTTCATTATTGTTATAAAAAAACCGAGAATATTAGAAGTTGCACTGATGACGCCATCAATGCTTGAAAGATTTAAAATGTGCTTTATAAATGGAAGACAAGCCCAAGACTAAGCAAAATGCAATGGAGATAATTATATATAAAATATGACCGATAGAATCTGAACTGGGGCGGGTGGAAGTTAACAGAGTTTGTCCTCGATTTTACTTTAGAATTTTTAATTGAAATCCATTGTAAATTGTAATCGACAGTGTTAACCCTTTACACTCTTAAGTTGTTTACGTGTCGAAACCACCAACCAACTCCTATGTCGCCATTGCATTATTTGAAGTTATTAATTAAGGAGCTAGAGGTATGCACAAAAATTAGGAGTGTCATGGTTTAATTCCCAGCCCGAATAAGAAATGCTGAATTCAATTTACTCACTAGAATTTCTATGGAAGAAAATACTTTTAGGGTTGTTGTTTGATTAAAGCTTACAACCGAAGAAAATATAAGGGTGGTACGAAGCGAGCAGAAAGATGACATGAACTTTACTGAATTTCACTTTTTGGCACGGCGTTGCCTTAAATTAAAAAAATAACACATATATTCGGGCGTTACGGTTGGTCGCCAGTCATACAAGACAACAATTTGCACTCTTCTTATAGTTGTTTTGATTTTATATCAATTTTCGTATTCCGAAGTAATAATCATAAGAAAACGCTCCAATATAAGTTTTAGGCAACAGTCTCGCAAATCCCACACAAAAAAATGCTTTTTGACTTGCACTGCATCTGTGATGTTGCCCAGAATGCGGTTATAAGCAGTTATTTCCCATTAATAATGTTGCACTGCTAGGTGAAAACACATGCAACATTCCTTAATACCAAATTTATAGCACCCGTCGTCAGTTTGATGGGTCTTTGACTTTAGGGAAGTAGATATTTTTAGATTTTATATATTGGTTCTTAATGATGTAATGCAACCTATATATATTTATAATCCTTTCTACTGGAACACGCCTATTTTGTTATTTCTAGATGTTGGCATTTTTATGAAAACCCGCCAATTTGACTGATAATTTTTTTGAATCGCCGCAGTCGCAAAACTGAAGGTAGGAAGCTAAAATTTCGCATAAACATTAGCGTGATCTGTTCGTACACACGCCCACTTTGCAGAAGAAAGTTAAACAAACTTCGGAAAACACAGGCAATTTTTTCAAATTTTCGTCCATAACCTTCCTGCAAGGATCTGCAGATAAATACGAATTTAACTAACAAAGACATCTACCATCACTCGTAATAGAGCACCGTAAACGCCGTAACAGAGTTCTGCTAAATAGTTACAAGTAAGATATGGTTGGACTTGGAAGCCTCCTCCGTCCAAATTAGGGAACACGAAATATTTGAGTGGACATCTAACGAATCTATATAAAAAACCTTTCAAGCAGACTAAACATAATTGAGTTCGGCTTCCAGAACTATTTTCACCACATTTTTAAAGCTTGGCATGTTAGCATATACCGACGGGAAAACCAAAAAATGTTACCTATATTCGCGTGTAGCACGTGAATCTATATAACAAAAAGTTACAAATTCAAATTGGGCTTCAATTGGGCGTGATATAGGTGAATATCGTTGGAATTTTTTCGTTTGGATGCACTAGAGTTCCCCTGAGCTCTGTCAGGTCGTTTACATAATTCAGGGTCAGGGAGATGATAGGTATCTTTGGTAGTTAAATTCGTATTTATCTTCGCACACTTCTTTCTTGTATGGTAGGTGTTAATTAATTCCTTAATTAATAATTTCAAATCATATAATGTCGATTTTAAATCAATATAACAATTGATGTGAGAAAGACAACGTCCAGACGTAGTCGACATAGGAGTGTGAGGAGATAACCTTTACAGGCAACAGTAAAAATTATTCCGCGTAAAGTGTAGACGGTAGTTTTTGGGACCTTGGAATAAGCCACGATATGTGCCAAAAAGGAGCCAAACGCGGGGGTGTTACATCTTGTGCGTAACACGAACTAAAGAACTGATAATGAAGAAAGAAGAAAAGGTGTAAGGGGGGAAGAGGGTGGGGGGAAAAGTCTAGCTGGATTTACTGTGCTATCAGCTTAGAGACGCTACCAATAACAAACCTCTCCATTGCGTTTTCTATTTAAGAAAAACGGGTGCAATACATGGAAATACATTATAAGTTAATTTTTCAGCAGGACATAGCTTCATATTACAAGGCGCGTCCAGGAAACTGTTCTTGTCTTCCTCAGTAACATTTCCGTTTTTCTAGCTAAAAGATGGGTGGCTATCCTTAAAAGACCTTTCGACATAGAAATAATACCCTGTTCTCAAACAGCCTGTACAGCCAACAAAAAACAATATTTTTTGAATAAAATATTTTTTTACCACACTCTTAAAAATATTACTATTATTGTTATTATTATTAATTTGACCAGGGAAATAAATTCTAGGACTAATGTGTTAAAGCTTCATTATCTAAGGCTATTGGCTTTTTTGGAAGCGATCATGAATTTTTTAGTCGAAACCCTTTATCTATTTGGCCACTCAGGTGGTAAAATTCGATCAATGATAATTGTTACACCTAATGAAAACAAACAAAAACGTCTGCTCCACTGAAGGATGGGGGTATACTTATTTTTTTCATAAGTATGTAACACGCGAAAAAAACCTTAGAAACGCTATAAAGTATATAGATTCTTGATCAGGATGAAATTCTGAATTGATTGGGCCATGCCTGTCTGTCTGTGTGTCAGCGTGGTGTGTGTTGTTGGCACTCCCCTGGTTGCAAAAATGAAGAAATCGACTTCAAACTTGGTAGACACACATTGAAAGTATTTGCACGCAGGTTGGTCTTGAAAATGGACCAAATGGTGAAGCATGGAACGCAACTCCGTTTTTCTTAACAAAAATTTGTGGGTTTTTGCTCATTATTTAGAAATTATAAAAGTTGTAAGATTGAAATTTTCGACATTGACATTACAAAGCACACTACTCTTTACGTGCAAAAACGGCAAAAATCGGCCATGCCCACGAAAAGTTACAAGTGATTAAAATTTATTTTTTTCACTTTTTTGAGATTTAATGCCTATTTAACATAGGGCAAGCAACACGGAATGTTTAAAACTATTTTGTACTTTCCTCAAACGAAGATTTATTATCTGCCTGGGTTGATTCTAAAGTGAATATGGCGGACACCGCGACCTGGTCGATTAATTTTTTTCTTAATTATACCAGCGATATGGGTATCAAGTAAAAGAACTTGTAGAATAGAATGCGAACAGCATAGCGGTGGGTATGCGAGTTTCGGCCGGCCCCAGCGAGATATAACTTTCTTACTTGTTTTTATATAAAACTCAAAATATCGACTTTTCGAATGTAGGCCTAGAGAGTTATTACAGATAAATTGGTATAAAGAGTATTGGAAGCCATTAACGCAATTATCGCGGATCGGAGATAATATAGAAACTTCGTCAGAACTGTAACTTGAAATTTTAAGCGAATTTTTTTAAATTTCAATCCGATTCGCACTGAAATTTTAACTGTTGCTTTTCGAATTTAAGAAAATTTCAAATAGTCGTTATTGCTACGTTTTAAATCAATTTTTTGAAACCAATCTGACCATGCTCACTTCATTTGGAGTCTAATTTTTCGAAAATTTTTAGTTTTCTAAAAAAAAAGAAAACGAGAAAAAAATGAATGCAAACAATTTCAAGTTCAAGAAAACAAACCAGAAACCTTGCAAGAAAAAACAATTATGAATGAATGAAGAGAGAGAATGTCAAAGATAACACAAAAAAAGAAATTATTTTAAAGCAAACAACAATAGCAGCAAATATGTGGCTGGGGGCACCGACAGTGAAAATTGTGCCGCACATTGCAAGCCATTGTTGTTGACAATTATATGGCCCGACAGGCACGACAGGCACGACGAGGATGACACTTAGCAACGTTTACATGCAAGAATATTTTTTCCTAAATGCATTGTGTAAAAATAAATGAATAAATAAAACAAATGAAAGAAGAAGAAAAATGTAGTTAAGGCACAAACGAACGGCACACAATAGAGCGTGAAAATATTTTTGAAGGCATTTCCGATCTTCATGAAAACAAACGAAAGAGTATATTAATTTATTTTATTTAAATTTATTTATATATGCATGTACATATGCTCCGCATATGCATATGTACAATATTATATTATGCACAAGGTCACAAACACACACGCGCACCATGCCAACGATATTTGCTAACAGATTAACTCTCGAAACTCGAAAGAAAAATAAAAAAAAAAAAAAAAATTTACTTTAATTGTAATTACATTGTATTGATGTCGTTACGTATGCTAATAGCAGCCAAGCAAGCAAAATATTAGATGAATCTTTGCTTTGCTTTCGTTTTATTGTTGTATTCACAAGATTTTGCAACTACTTGGCTAAACTAGAACAAATTGTCTTCTTTTAAACATTAGCGCCGAATCCGAAAAGGTTGATGTTCTCGTTACAGCGAAGACCGTGAGTGAACTGATTTCACTTTGTTTGTTTGCATTCTCTCCGATATGAAATATGGAAAGATGTACATCATTTTGCTATGCTATGCTGTGCTTATAATGTATTTTTATATTTTAAAAAAGAATTACGTATATGTGTATTTATGTGTCGGCTTTTTAGTGTTTGATTTAATGAATGATGAGTTGAATGAAATCCGCTTAATTACTGAGGAAAATTTGAATTCGCATATGTAACTCAATTTCCGATACAAATCTTTCTCTTCTTGCTTGCAATGGAACGAGTTACAAAAAAAGCGTAAAATATTAAAAAACAACGATAAAGGATAAAAAAATTGAACAAAAAAAAAACAATAACAAATAAGAAAATTATACTCTTATATATTCACCAAGTTTGCCTTAACACATTAACGTTCGGGCAGAAGATTTCTCGGAGAAATCTCGCTTTGGTGAGAAGCCACCACAATTTGATTGTTTTTGATATAACGGTATTTTGTAAACATCGCCATTCTTACAGTACATTTCTGCACCACATTAGCGGGCGACAATATCTCAAAAAAAAGCTAATAATATGAAGATGCGATACACTATAATGTAAGATAAAAATGCCCGACTTTTTCCATTTTTGCACAGGTACTATCATACCATCCATAGAAATGCCAGGCGCCTGGAAATTTTTATCATTATAGTTTTGGAACAGATTTTTAATACCAACTTGCCTGCAAGAACTTCTAATGTTTTCGGAAAATTTGAAGGCATTCATTCATTTATGACTCCAATGTCGTCATTTTTGAATATATCTGAAGTATAAGTTCTTCTTTTGCCTAATACTTAAGTACATTCTTAGTAACTTATTATTATTCTATTGATTTTTCTTGCATCCCAAAGGAACTTTTGCAATGAAATATGAAGAACTTTCTTTTTTGTAAGACCACATACGCATATCAGAGGAGTTCAGCCATTGTCCGGCTTCATATAAATTTTGCTCATTTTCTATAAGATTTTTGTCAAGAATATTACTTCTTCTTCTTATAACATATTTTTGAAAAAGAAGTCATTATGCGGTTAGTGAAAATAGTCGGACATAATCTACTTTCGACAACTTTCGTTCTTGGACCCAAAAATGTCAGCATATTAAATGAAGATATGTTGAAAATTGCGGGCTGTAAATGCATGGACAAATGTCGGAGAGTCAGACAGGCAGCCTAAGAGCATTTTCTTAATCGATTAGAGAAAAAAAAACTATAATCTTGAGCAAACCTAATACACCCACGCCACCGCAAAGTGGTGTAGTCCATAAAAAAGAACGATGAACGAGCAAATAGTGTACTTATAGCTAGTGATGAAAATAGTCACCTATTATCCCCTCTCTTTTAACTTTACAACTCATCATTCAAGATAAATTTACATAAATCACTTGCCAGCGGAATAAGGGAGCCAGAAATATATATTTGTGAAGGATTCGATTCACTAACGTACACTTGTCTTTTAACTATGTTTCCTGCTTTCCATGATCAAATTTATTACTCTTTAATATTGAAACATCCATAATAAATGATTTGAATGTTATGTACGTAAAGCTTCATGTGGTTTATGAAAACATTACAAAAAAAAGAAAATATAAAAATAAATAAATAAAAACACTCCCATAAATATTGTGTGGTATTCGTTTAACAACTCATCGTGTAGCCTTCCTTTACACCAGCATTAATTATTTATTATTGTTTCTTCTTTTTGTTGCCGGTTAGGTTAATACAAGCGGTGAAGATTACCTCACTGCAATAGTAACGTAACTTTTCGAATTCATAAGCAAAAAGTAGGAGAGATAAGGGATAAAGTTTTAATTAATCCTGTTCAAGGTTTGAAGTGTACACTTCACCGCTGCTAGCAGTTGATTTGTTGCCAAGCTTCACGAATAACTGTCTAGTGTTTATTATTTTACTCATATTATTGTTTTGGAAAAGTAGTCAGTGTTTTTCGATGAAATCGTGCGGGTTCATCCAAGCGATTAACTTTTGTTCTTCTTTGGGTTGGCAGACAGCACTTTAACCAACGTTTATGTAAAATTTCATGACAATGTGTTTAGTAGTCGCTATTTGACTTTCTTAATCGATGCATCTTGAAGGACACTTAGGAAGTTTATCGTCTTCAACGCGTTCTCTGCCCTCTTTGAAAAATGTATGCTAATCAAAACATTGGGTCTGGATAGAGAATCATCATGAAAACATTTTGCAACATTTCCGTAGTCGAATTTCCATTCTTCAACCAAGAATTGACATAACTTGTTTGCTGCTTACGCTCACTCATTTCAAGAAGTTGAAAATTCATTTTTTTACTTTTTCCTTTTCTCCATGACCTATCACTTAGATGATTTCCCCGTTACGTGTAACACGGTGATAGTTTGAAGGGGGGAGAGGAATAGGGAGTGTTATGCCTTTAGCGGCCGAGTAATCGCTATAGCGCCGACCACACACCAACTGTAATTAAAGTACGGTTTGCTGCATTGAGGATGGAATCTGTGTATGGCGACTTGAAGATCGCTCTTCTCTAACTACTAACTAATTACCTGACTATGCGATGGCTAGCGGTAAATGAAAGTAAACAGACGTATCTTATTAGCTGCTGAAGCTGTTGGCGTCAAATTTCACAGATATGCGTGTTAAAGAGAGAACTTTCCGTTTGAATAAATCACAAAATTTAAATCTTAGTCTTATGATTTTTTAAAGACAATTTAAAATGTCATGATCCAGCATGGTCTGTTATAAGACACCTTACATTATTATTTCCATCATAAAATACCAAAACGTATATCGTGTAGGCAGAATATGATTCTAATTCAATTGATAAAGTAAAAGTTATCTGCAGGTATATCTGAAGTCAATCTGAGTACTGTACACATCCGCACAGACACATTACCCTCTTACACAACAAGTGGTTAAGAATATAAAAAAGCAGCACAGGGACTATGAATACAGACCATAACGGAACTTGCGAATCGAATCAAATTAAATTTCATTGTAATAGCAATAGCCGTTCAATTTAAGCGACAATTTGGATCTGACTATCTCGCGACCTTACAGCACCTAAAGACAAAAATATTGAGAAAAAGCAACTAAGACCATTATAGTCGTGCAAGGCCGCCTTAAGATACCCTACACGTCTAAGCCTAATGCAGTTGCTCACTTTTTTTGGTGGTAATACATCAAAAGTGACACATTATTTTCATGCAAAGGTACACTTTTCATAACAGCCAAACCAAAATAAAGACCTACGTGGTCCAAATTTCATAAGGTTGATTTCTATGCAATATTAAAACTTACACCTTTTTACTATATAGAGATCCAGCTTTCGCAGGAATGGTTATATGAATTTTCAAAAAATTTTCCCATTTGAACCAAATTTTTTGTACCAATTCAGAATGTCCACATATTATTACAGAATATAGGCAAAATAGGGCGTTATATGGGGAGTAGTCGAAAAAGTGGACCGATCCGAACAATTTCCAATAGCATTACTATACCAAATTTCATCAAAATATCTCAATAATTGCGACCTGTAGCTTGAACACAAATTCACATCTACAATCATTAGACGGATGGACAGACAGGTTCAGATTGATTCAAAATCATTCTCTGAATTGATTGGTATAACAAAAGATGGGTTTAACCTTACCATCTTCTGCGTGTTACATAGATCCGCACAAACTTAATGTACCCTATACAAAAATGTTTGAAGCTTATACATATAAGACTTAGATCTGTAAGAGATAAAAAACGTAAATAAGTTGGATTTCCAAAAAAGGTTCTCTAAAGTGTACGTGCAGTGGAGAGGAGAATTTTAACGCACCCCTCGTCAAATCTATCCAGAGGTATTTATAGAAGGTAGAACCAGGAAAAAACTGACCACAAAATGTTGAGCTTTACCAACGACAGTGGAAGTCTTCAACAAAAAGAAATTTTCCTTTGGTTGCAAAGACATTTTCGCGGAATATTTAGACAAACTTAATGAGACTAATTTCCTTTAGGAATTCCCTTAGTTGTTCTATACACTAAGTATACTCGTTTTTAGCGTCGTTTAATTTATCAATTATATCAATTCTTTCGTTCGCCTTTCGCACTTGATATTTATCAAAGCAACAATTAAATCGACACAATAATCGAGAAAAGCAGAAAAACGCGAAATATTTTCTCACAATATTTGGAAAGTAGCCAAAAAGAAAAAAAGCTTCCCACTGAAAGGAGAAAAAAAAACAAAATGAAAAGAAAATGGACAATAAGTAAGCATATCGCGCGATATAGGTGGAAATATGTAAATATTTCTAAATAACTAAGCAAAGCCAATATAGCATTTGGATACAATGTATTGCTGCGAGCGATGCAACAAATTGTAAATGGAATTTAAAAGACAAAAAAAAAACGCATCAAATCACTCGAAATATTTTTAGCATAAGTGTAATGATCATCGAGTACTTTGTTCTAATCTAATTGATTCGACATAAATCTGTAATGATGGAGAAACATTTGTGATTTCGATATAATATTGTATTATTCTTACGGCAGGCATATGGCAATATATGTAGATATATATATATATACAAGATATAGATTTACTAATTAATGACCCTTAGAATTCATGCATGCTTACATTCACATATGCACACATGTGCGCAAACAAAGTATATTTTATTAGGAAAAAATTCCCATACCATTAAAAATATTCTACGATTTGATAATTGTTTGCATTGCCAGTCTTTACATGGGGAAAAACGGCGACCTCGTTTGCAATAAATCAGCTGCAAATGATGAAACACCAACATTTGGTACTTAAAAAGCGATCCCTTCTTTCTTTTTTAGCCTTGCAAACCAACCAAATCCATTCCTAGTTGACTAATAGAATTAAAAGCGCTGAAGGCATCGAGCGTTAACATTGCCTGCACAGATAAATGGATTTTGGCAGTAGAAGTTTTAAATCACATTTATTTATTTTATCATTTATTTATATCCTCATACTGTCAGAATGATAGGCGAATGCGAATGTGATACTGGATTGCATGACGTTTGTGCGTATGCCTTTGTTTTCATCATACAGGTCGCAAATTTTTGAGATATTTTGACAAAATTGGATACAGTCACTTGTTTGAATGGGATCGTTTTTATCCCTCCTCATACAATGAAATATTTTGAACAAGTTATGTGAAAAAAACTGACCACTTTTGGTATTTATCGAGAAATGAAAGATAAAAAATAAATGACTAGATTAGAATAAGTTTTGGAACAACTTGCAATATAAGCAAACTTACAAAAAAATGAAATGTGCTTTGTAAAGTCGTTGGAAGAGGCATAAGTTTTATCAATTGGGGACGTAGACACAAAGCGGGGGCCACAGGGTTACCAATTCAAAAAAGTACTTCTGATGTTCGACCTACCCGCGCATTTTGAATTCAATATTGGTCTTACTTTTTGATCACAGTATTAGGTGTATTTATCAAATCACTTACCGTGTAGGTGCTCTCATCAAAACTGAGCCATTTTATAACATAGTCTAATTGTTGATTTATGATGAAAATAGGAGAAGATTAACAAACTTTTCGTCAAAAAAATTAATTTCACTAAATTCGCACGACTTCGGTTGACCTTCCGGATCCCTTCTTATATAAGGATTCTAAAGAAGATAAGTCTTTATATGACAAGTCTTTATTTGATATAAGCAAACTGCTGTAGGCCTTGCTCATCGATTAGGTTTTTGAATTGTTGACTATCGTTTTTAGTAATATTGAAATATAAATTATGATTACAGTTCGGCTTACGTGCTTGCTTCAACTGCCAATGTATTATGCAACCTTTTCGAATTTTATATACGTACAGAAATAAAGAAATATCAAAATATCTGTATAGGGGCTTAAAATGTACGCTTGTGCGGTTACCGTCGTATCCCCCACAGTCACATAAACCACAAGTGCCAAATATTAAGTACCTACTGCAGCACGTCTTACTCAGTCAGTCACTAACCTGCGGACTACCAAAGCTTAGAGTGAGTGATTTGTAATGTTGACTGTGTTTTGGGAATGGTTGGAGTATTCCTTGCTTTTAATACGTTTGTTTTTTCTTTTAACTCTCAACGTCAACAACGACGTCGCATTATTGATGTTGGGCCTTTTATGTATGTTGAACAAATAAAAATAATACAACCTTTTTACACAATAAAGCTAGAAAACTGCACATGCAACAAGCACACACTCATTCACGCTCAAAATAGAATCTTCTTCTTTCTTGGCACAATGGATGCATTGCAAGGGACGATGTAAAGCGAAAGCAAATAGTATGGTAGAACACTCATAGTGACAAGTATGTATGTATAGGCTTCAGGGAATTGTAAAAACTTGAAAAACAATAAAATAGATATTCGAGTATATGCCGGTAGGAAAAGTGGCGTCATGAAACGGCGCCTTTTAACTTTCACCAGACATTGTTTTTTTTTACTATTTAGAAATATGAGTCTTTCTTAAGTTTTTGCATATAAACTTCATGAAGAAAAAATAAAAATTTTAATAAAAAATATTACAATAATTTGTTGTTACTTACTACTTAGGCATTTCTGTACTGACCGATTAGAAAGATGTTAAAAAGATCCCTGTCATAAAGATAGTAGAGCAATCTGGAATAATCTCTTTAGACGTTATTAATTATTCGCATTAATTTTCTTTTTATACGTTTTGTACTGTCTCTTTAAGTTGGTGTTTAGTATTTTCTTGTTTTTTTTTTTTTTTCTTAATGAAGCATCTATAAATAAAAACCGCAAAGATCCGTCGCTCACTCACATTAATTAAATGAAATTGGAAGACATTTTCATTAGCAAAAAGAAAAAACTATGAACACACGTGTAAACACTCAAACACACACCTAGTTTAATACACCGTCGTTTGCTATACAGTGAAATGGTAACAAACACTTTTTTTTGGTATATTTATAAATGTTTAATATAGAATCGTTAATTTTTCGCTAGGTGCACGAATAAATAAAAACTCAACAAAATAAGGAAATCAACAACTTTTTCTGCTTTTCATTAACCGCAAAGTTAACTCAATAATAGCATTCCAGCTTTAAATTTCGCCAGGACCTTTTTATTAGAGAAAAACTTATTTAAAATGGAAACGACAAATGGTTATTACACTCTTATTTTATCACAGTTTTCTTTTTTATTTAATTGTAAAAAAAAATAAGAACACCCGCAAAAAGAAAATTTGTGATCTCTTCACTGACTTTGTGAAATAAATCTTTCTTTGTAGGGTTGTCGTGGTTATTAGTTGGTCATTACTCTGTATATTGACAATAAGTAGTATTTTGCAGCGCAGTGAATGTTTTGCGAAAAGTAGAAGGAGGCTAAGAGTGGTATTCTTATAAAAAGTTTTCCGACCTCACTTGCAAATAAGAATTCGCAAATAAGAATAAACGTAAAGATAATGTATGCAATTGTATTATGCGTTACTGCAATGATACATTGCAATAAACAAACACGAACGAACACACAGCTTGCATTGCATTGCTGCAGAAAATCGTGTGATGCCAAGGAACTGTGACCACCTCATATTTTGCCTTTGTTTTTAGAAACATTAATCAGACTCCAGAAATGAACTTCTAATTTAGTAGAAGTTAACGATCACGTGTTAAATAATGTCTGCCTGCTAATAAATGTGATCGAACAAATGTTTTGGAACAATCATTTTTGACCATAAATTCCCATGTAAATGTAAATCCGAAATAATGACAATAAAGAGAATTGATGAAAATACGTTGTGTTCAATTTTTAAATATTTATTTATTTAAATTTTATTTACTATATAATATTACTATATAATATTTTAATTAATTATATTATTAATAAATAAATTTTAATAAATAGAGCTTAGCTTTGTGTAAGAGTATGGAATTTTGAACCACTTGTTGCGTTTTACTTGCTTAAATTTTTGCTTAAACATATAAACATATATATAAAAATTTCAAAAAAAAAAAAAAACGAATAGATTTTATTATTATTATTATTATAATTTTAGACTAATGAAATAAATTCTTAGACTAAACAAAAAAGACGTTGAGCACTAGCAACACAGGCTATCGGCTCTAATTTATAAAATGACATTAGATATTGAGCTTAGTAGTTTTAATAAAGTAATATATTGAATTAATATTCTGTTCTGAAGCTGATTTTAGAAAGTCCAAAGGGTTGATCGTTTTAAATGCAATACTTCTAGCCAAGGAAAAGTTAAGACAGTCGCAGAGAATGTGCTTTATAGTAAGCATTTGTCCACAACCGCACATTGGGGAGGGAGACTTCTTCAAGATCCATTGGTGAGTTCCAATTGTATGCCCAAGGCGAATTCTCGTAAATGTTTGGATCTTTATTTTCTCGACATTTGGTGGATATAAAGGTGGAATTAATTGAGGGTTAATAGAAGGGTAGTGTTGGTGATGGTATTGTAGATTTCCTTCTGTAATTTTCTCTTTAACTTTTCCTTCAATGTATCTTTGAAGAGCCCACTTTTCCATGACATCATCCATAATTAGAGGTGCAGAAGCAGCATACTTAGCCGCTCGATCAGCCTGTTCATTTCCAAATAAACATATATGACTAGGAACCGATAACATTTTAATTTTTTCGCCGGGTGTTGTAATTATATTTCTTAATTTGTTGATGGTGCTCCATCTCGAAGTCGAAGGATTCCGAATAGCTTGTAATATGGACAAACAGTCAGTAACAATGACGGTTTTCAGTTGGTTTTTATGGGCAAGGTTTGCAGATTTTAATTTCTACTCTTCTCCGGAATATCAAATTTTAACTACAGAAATGTACAAATTATCTTTCGGTTTGAGAGTTTTTTGTCACGTTTAGCATAACACGACCGTGTAGTTACTAGTTCATTCATTTGGACCACCAGCTCCCTATTTATTTTTTTCCACTCTCCCCTTTCTCGCAGTGATCGTGTAACACAAATAGAGGACAATCTCCCATGAAGCAAATATATTCCCGATCAGTGAAAAATTTTGAAGCGATTTAAGCATATTAACATATACTTATATTCTTTCCGTGTTAAGTATTCTTCTGATCGAATAAAGATATTCGGCTCAAATTTGACATGAACATGGGATTTCCGTATTTAGAATGGGCCAAATGTTTTTTAAGGTACAATAGATCCAACGATAAAAATTTGCACACATATTCTATCCAGCATCTGCACAGAAAAAAACAATCGCCCCCGCTTCATTGCTTGCTTTGGTATGGGTAAGACTTCGATTCCGAATTCCAACGACTGCTTGACATGAGATTTACAAATAACATTAAGGTTGAACAGCAAATTTTGAAGCCGGTGTCTGTAATTAACAGCTTCCATGGAGCTTGAATTACAGTTATTAAATCTCGATCAGAGATCTTTAAATAACTTATACTGTTAAATAAAATTTCGTATTTTCGAATAGAAGGAAATCATTTTTTTTTTTAATCTAATTAGTTTTTTTCAAAATGTAAGAATAAATAATAAATTAATGTCTAATAACTGCCAAAATATATCAAATTCAAATCTTGTTGAAGCCCAGAGAGTAAAGACTTTTCTGGGTCAAAACCACTCTATTACAGATCCTAGCAATATAGGAAGTTGCTCGCCGACCAAATTAAAAGAAAATAAACAAATATGTATCCGATATACTGACATTGGTTTACAAATACCCGCCAAACATTACGGGATAATAAAAAAAAAAAAATTACGATGCGGCGCCTGTTTCTGGAATGAAATCGTTTAGAAAATGTAACCATTCACTGAAATCGACTTCAGGATATTTCTGCTTTTGTTTCAGTATAACATTATGTAGACCAACTACAAACTTTAAATCTTGTCGATATTTACGAATAATTGTTTCGTCTATACAAATATCGGCTAGAGGTAAATCAACTTTAGGTTTACACATTCGTACAGTCATTATAACTTTCGCCTCCAATTGCTTTACATCCTTAGCCATTTTTTTTAACAATAATACTCCTGATCCATGAGTAGGCCAACGATGTACAGAATCATTAGTTGTGGTGAGAGGCGTTATTTTCACAGATTTTATGACAATATCCCAGAACGTTTTTAGACCATGCCAATCACAGTAGCTGCACAAAGCATTCAAAAGTAAATGCAAATATTGTTCACGGGATATGTCTTCACCGGGTTTTTCGAGTTCAGCAAAAATTTTATGCTGTAACCAACGTTTCTTTGCCATATCCAGGGCAATCTTTTGCGGTGTTAAGGTTTCCGAATTAGTAAACAAAACACTGTCAATAAACTCGTAGCGCACAAACGGAATATGCAGCAATTCGATATTTTCCATGTACTTAGTGATGTCTTCACGGTTATGTTCTCTGAAAATTTCAAAAAAATCTTTAATTAAGTCCTTCGTTTTTTCACCTAAAACGGGATATTTGACACCAATGGCTGTATTTTCCATATCCATGGTATTACTGGCAACCATAAGCAAAGAAATGTAACGCTCCAACACTTGCAATCTAGACTTACACAAACCCTTGGCAACAGCTTCACTGAATACAGTAAAGAT